>WURT03051838.1:0-14231 GCA_009936505.3 Holothuria glaberrima
CCTCCCCTCCCCTCCCCCCCCCTCCCCCCCCCTCCCCTTCCCCTCCCCTCCCCTCCCCCTCCCTCCCACTGATGCCAATTTCTTATTTTTTTGGTAGGACCTAAAATACGTGAATTTTAAACACAAATTATACTTCAGATGTAGCACATGTGGTAACACATTGCATGTAAGGAAACCTAATTTTCAAAGGGGATGGGGATACCCTCCCTTAGACCCTTCTCCCAGGCCAGTGGTCACAGAACATACTACATGGGCCCCCATGAGCAAAATACTGGCTACACCACTGAATTCATGGCAGTGATTTATTCAGTATTCAACTGAATGACTTCATGGACCAACAAATTTAATCAGGGGGTAAAGAAAATTAGAGTATTTATAATTAAGACAGACCTTCATTTGACTCTCAGTGAATACACCAACATACTAGTTCTCCACTTTATGCTTAATTTCAATCTACAAACTGGCTAACAATCACTTCCCTATCCTTTTCATGACCCAAGTCCCACCCCCAATCTCCTTCTCAATCTCAGGAATTGGCTATTTACATGGTCTATAACTCATCATGGGGATTTAAATGAATTAAAAGCAATGTTTAAACTCACCAGCTGGACAGGCAGTGCAACTTGCCTCTGCACCCAGGGAATAATAACCAGTGGCACATGGTTGAGCCAAAGAGCTGCTACACTGGTACCCAGCGGGACAATCCAGACAGGTGGTAGCATTTCCACTGGAATAGTACCCACTTTCACATGGGACTTGGTTCTCCGAAAGAGGAGGACAGTAATAACCAGGATCACAATCATAGCAGTTTACATCTGAGGGTCAAAGAAGTGGACTGATTAAAGAATTGATCTTATTTTCACAGGCAATCTCTCCAAATTATTTTTTTTTTTTATATTGGATACAATCAAAAGTAATGCACACATTCTCAAGCCCTGATCACCCAGCCCCACCTTCCTAAAATCACCCAGTCTGCCTTTCTCTCCACCCCTCAAAGTCCAGAACATAACCTAAAATCACCCCACTTCTGTCTTCTCTGAAAGAGGAGACAGGAGAATTCCTGAATTCTCTGAAGAATTCCCTGTATGCATTTCATGTTGCATATTCATTAAAATTTTTTCCCTTGTGAAACTGAGTTTCGTTCAAAAAAAATGCATACCCCTCAGAGATTTATACATAAATATCAAAGGGTGTGGGTGTTGTCCCATCAATACAACTCAAAAATAAAAATAGTCACCAGCTATTTCGAGAAACTTTGGTTAGCTAAAAACGACCATAAAATCTCCAGGCATATATTTTTGCTGCGAAAGGAGAATGACAATTTTACTGCAAATATAAAGATAAAATTTAGAAAACAGTCAGACTGAATGACATACATCTTACACTACATTAAGTTTGTTTCAAAATCAAACCCCATGGGGCCACAATAGCAGTGGGTGGTTAAAATCGCTTCCCTTTCAGTTCTTAATGAATTAATTCATAGTGGTGTTTTGATGATAGAATTTCCATATTTTTGCATTTTACAAGCTCTATTGTTGTTGATGGAAACCTTTGCAAAGAACCATTTATATTTCAACACACTGAATTCGTGTTTCTTTTTTCCTGTTTTTTTTTTTTTTTTGAAAGCTTTCTGCAGCTGTAAACATACAATAGTACAATGAGAAGTCAAGGAGAGTAACACATAGACATCTCAACAGTTGACAATATTGGAATGCATATACCATTTTCCAAATAGCATCCAAATAGCAATTACAATGGACTGTGGGATAGAGTGACTGAAGGTGTACATGGGTTTAGGAAAAGGGGTTTAATAAGGGTCACCCCACCAGCAGAGAAGGATGAATAAGAACAAAAAGGTTAAGAACCGATGCTCTGGACACTAAATGAAAAATCTCTGATACTTCACATTTTCACTTCCTTATTCTTTCTAGGTTTTAAGATTTTTTTTTCCTCTGAAAAAATTATGTTGCAAATATTTTTCACTGCCACTACAGCTTCAGAAAGCCATTGAAATATCTGTTACATAAAAATAGGGTCTTAAAGTAGGATTGGTTAGATACGATGTTATACAACAGTATGGATAACAGCGGCAAAAATTGGTATGGTAGTCAAATGTTTATTGTAAAATCCTACTATGCAAATAATATGGCATCATATATTACGTGATCAAACAGATGCAACAGTTATCTTAGTGTTGGAGCATGGTGGCGTATTGGTTAGGGGTTGGGCTCATGATCTAAAGATTACCGGTTCAACTCCCGCCAGGGTCATTATACTACGTCCTTCGGCAAAATACTTTATTTCAATTGCCTCTCTCCAAAGAGGGGTTAAATGGGTACCTGTGAAGTAAACTGTCACTGGGCGTGCCAGTGGAGCTGCTGCTTCACTGGAGAGAATGACTCCGGGATGATTTTTTGTTGAGCAGGGGTAATATTGCGCTAAGCCTTTGATTAGGATTGCCTAGATATTGGCTCATTATAAATGAAATATTATTGCTACAATTTATTATTACCAGCTTCAGGGCTGTACTGCCCTGGACCACACTGGGTAGCAGATGAATTGGTACAGCTATACCCTCCTGGACAATTTATACAATCAGATGCTCCACCAGTAGAATAAGTCCCTGAGGAATAAGAAACAACAACACAAAAATTGATTTAAATGGTCCATAATTAAGGAAATAATGAAAAAAATGTCCAAATAACAATCATTTATTCATGCCTTTGAAGTGTGGTTTTTGTAAGCATTGAAGCTGAAAGTCGATAAGATCTAAATGACTAACAAACATACCACACCTGCAAACACCTGAGGTACTTTGATCTGACGAAGCAGCAGTAATCCTTCTTCTACATGCAGTAATTTGTAATCACATTGCTATGTCAAGCCTTACACAGCTAACCAAGCATGCTATTCAATTCAATTATGAAGTTGGACACAGAATTCTTCACATTTATTTTAGAAGCAAAAATCAATGCCTAATGAGAAAATGCAGTTTAGATCCTCTCCCAATCCTTTCACAAACTCTTGATCCTCAGTCAATATTTCCAAACATACTTTGGCATGTATATTCTACATCACAACAACACACGACTCTGCAAACCATTGAAAAAGTAACCACTGATCCAGAATTTTAGCAGCCTTGAACCCTTAAGTTTCACCTTACCCATCTTCACCACCCCCCACCCACCCCTTTCACCACAATGGGCCTCAGTACTACTATAACATAAACACGCCTAAATGTAATACTCAAAGGCCTTTACCTGATGGACAGTCTTCCACAGTTGATGTTGTAGGGCATCTTTTCCCAGCTGGACATGACGAGCAAACAGCATCACCAAACATAGCATATTCACCATCATTACAATCTGTTGGTGTCTGTGTGGGATCTATGCAGGCCTTACCAGCTGGGCAGGGTATACAGGATGACTGTACAGAGTCTGTGACTTCATTGTATGCACATCTGGTACAGTTATCTGATCCTAAGGGAGCGACATAACCATTGGCACATGATGCAGGTGTCTGGGAGGGATCCACACATGACTTCCCTTCTGGACATGGTAAACATGCTGAAGCTGCTTCACCACTGGTAACAGAAAGTCAATGATGAAGATCTGTCAGAGAAGGCTTCTATGGACACACATGCATGGTAATATTTACATATTAAATTGTGGTAAAAAGCACAGCATCTACAGTACTTTACTGCAAAAATTCCATAATGACAGGTTCATTGATGAAAAGATCGTTACCATGCCTATTGAGACCAGATTATCCAGACATGTGAACACAGCAACTATAAACTCGTTTACAAGCTGATGAAATCAGTGAAATCCATGGAAGAGATTTAATGAACACAGTCTGACAAACTAAGCCAAAAATACAGTACGTAAATTATGATTTGACTAGCATTAAGCAAGGTTCTGTACACTACACAGAACAGTAGATAGTCCTTATGCATGTGAATAACACGATGTAATATTTTTTGAGGAAAGACGAATATGAAGAATCCCCACAAGTCACATGGAGGAGTCCTGTGGATAAAATCTTCATCCTTCCTTTGCATTATTTTTCCATTAAATTACAAATTTCTCTTTGAGTTTGAACCAATCAACAAAATATCCTTCCTATGACATAATAGTTTTGTTTCGTCACTACAGAATAAAAAGTGATGTATTTAAAAATAAAACTACCTGTAATATCCTTGAGAACATGATGAACAAACCCCATCCCCAGCCCTACTCATATATCCTGCAGGGCAGGGCATGGAGCTATTTCTATCAGGACACTGGTACCCAGCCTCACACTGGGAGCAACTTATTTGACCTTCTCCATTAGAATAGTACCCTGGGTCACATGGAATGGGGGCGTCATACACTGTCGGACACATGCTTCCCAGTGGGCACTGGAGGCATTCTGAGCTCCCATTGAGTGCATATTGACCGGAACCACAGAGTACTGGGGTGGAAGTACCATCTATGGGACAGGAGTAACCACTGGGACAACTCTCACAGTACTCAGCTGCTCCACCACTATAAGTTCCTGCAAGACATTGCTGGGAATAGAAGAGAAAAAGAAAACAAATTGTCACTTTTATGAAAAAAAACAAGAATTCTCAATTCTGGACATAAATGGGGAAAACGTTTTATACTGCAACATATATTTTGTTTTAAGACTAAATCAAATTATTTCACATGACGGCACTTTGTAGACCCAAAGCCCTCCAAACTGTTGTGCAGAAAGGCAAATGAGGACGATCTTTAAGACAAGATGGTAGACATAGGAAGTGAGGTGCTAAAACTTATCCGGGTAGAGCACTTACACGAAGTGTTACTTAATGCAAATTAGATGTAGTAAGGGGTAAGTATATGTCTGCGAAGTAAATCAAATTATTTCACATGTATGCAAAAACAACAATTTTATTGTTTTAAAAGGTTAGCAACCATCAAAGACTCATGAGTCATTCAAAGTAAACAAGGTATAACATATGGATACTTACAATTTGAGAATATGTTACCAAACCTGCTATGTCAGTTTACCAGGGAACTAATACAGTACATAAAACCATGAATTAGAAAAGTCTAAAGTTCTTAAAGGCAAATTATCTGTATTTACATTTCAGTATAAGTTCTCCTAGTTGAAGTACCCTTCTTCTTTCAGAGGAGAGAAAACTGCTTACTTCACCACCCACACAAACCCATGGTTGCCTCTGCAGTGTTTGAATGCTCAAGGCCACACTCTGCTCGATATGCTGAGGACACTACTGTAGCTTACAGAAAGTGATTTAAATTACTACTCACTATCTAACCTGTCCATTCAATGGGCTACACCAAGTAGGGTTGAGCGATATACCAAAAATTATCTTTATCAAAATAATTTTTTTGTGAGTCGATACGATAATAAATGAATAAATTCCCAGTCATTGAGCGAACTTTTGGTATAGTTCTGTACTGCGTATGCAAACACCGATATTTCAGTCCATGCATGCAGTGGAATTATCGTGATAATTTTTTGCTTTATTATAGCCATGGTAGAAAGTAAATATTGCCCAACCCAAACAAGGAGGTAGACCTCCCTGGCTACACTATCACATTTCACTGATAAGCACAAGTCAATTAACCTGTACATCAATCAAAAAGCAGACAACCATGATTGTGAACAAATATATACCTGAGGATTCCTTCATCTTCATAGTTATGCAACAGTCTCTTTAAACTGAATAAACATAGGACCCAGCCACAAAGTGTATCCTGGTACAGTAATGAATGACCACTAGAGTGGACATTGACTTGAAAAACAGCAGCTTCAGGGATATTCCCAAATGAAGTAACAGCCACAATTTACTAGAAACCAGCCCATATGTGTATTTATACCCTTTGATAACAAAATCAGCTGTAGTCCACGCAACCAAGGGGATTAAGTGCAGGGGGTTTTCAAAAAAGGTTATAGGGCATTCAATTTACAATACTACATACCTGCCAAGATAAATCAATAAACTCACTGGGAAAGCTGCCTATTGAATGTACATGCAGTACTGTATTGTCACAAGGATCAACATTAAGGGTACACGTAATAGAGGAAAACTGAAAAAAACATTACAGTATTGAGAACTGATGATCAACCCATTTGTTGACCATACTTTACTGGTCACTACAGTATTTCTCAAAATTTCTAAAAACCCACCCAATGCACTACTTTATGACCCAGCTCACTGGCAGAGGATCAGATGACTCTCATACTTCTCATATTACAATAAGAGTGGAAGCTTCTGTGTGAGTGTAAGTCTTACAATTACTATGACAGTGGTATGGCAGGTTAAGATTAAAATACTTTGTATTAAAAGGGCTCATCGAGTTAATGTTGATTATTTTGTGACAAGTTTGAAGGAAATCATATCATGACAATGCTTCCAATGAGCCTCGTTAGTCACGTTTCTCTTCCAAAAGTCACAGAATATATGAAAAGTTGTAGTTTCTATGAGCTTAAAAAGAGTTTGTAGTTCGTGATGCATGGCTCATCCAAGCCCTTGACAGCCCTGGCTGTCTTTGAACAGGGATTGCATATGATTAAAACCTACCTAATGGTAAAAAGTGTCTGATCACGAATTTGTAATAAATGATTTTAATTATTAATGACTCTATCATTGCTGTTTCAGTTGTGTGTAAAATTTGTGCAAAATCTCTTGATTTGACCATTTACCATAAAGATGTGAGTAAAACTCAAGAGGTGTAACAATACAGTAAGTCATGAAAATCATGAACCTGCTCCATAGCCACTTTGAAGTTACAAGCAACTAAATATGACGCTGGAATACAGTACAATATGCACCATATTCAACTTCATTTCGCATACCTAGCAGATGAAAGAAAAGGCAGATTTTACTTGTTCAAAAGTTATTAATAATCTGTTAACTCTCTCTCAGTCTCTGACTAATGGTGACTTTTACAACACTACAAGTTAATGATTTGCAGTTTTTCCATTTATAATTTAAGCGTTGCTGACATCCCATCAAAGAAACTGTACACAGGTAACCCTATCCATCAAGTTGAAATGAGCATGAAAAAATATAAGGTTGTTCTCATCTAACTGCCATGATCATGAGGAATGTAAATTTTATCCAAATTATTTTACTTCCATGAAAATTAGTCAAATATTCAACTTCATCTTATTTACATCCATTTATCATTATAGTACATTGGCAAACATCCATTATTAGATATCCATGTTCCATGTATGGACAATGTACATATGTATTACATTCAAATCACATAGATTACAAATGCTCAATGAGAGCAATTACTGTACAGGGTGAGTACCAGTTGCATGATTACACAATACAGTACTCAAGGCAACCTTGTTCAGCCAAACATTTTGTAAAATATGATGAACAGAAGAATCCCTAAAAAGGTCAAAAGGTAAAATATGATGAACAGAAGAATCCCTAAAAAGGTCAAAACAGGGTCCACTGTAAGGATTTTTATCCTCCTAAATCTATGTTTTTGACTGATTTCCACTGAACAAACCTTTTCCTTTTAATATGACCAAAAAAAAAAACATGCTTCCAGAGACTTCAGGGGTCATTTTACAAATTTTTACAAATTATCTGAAAATGCTCTTTCAAAGCACAGGGTTCAAGTAATGTACAAGATGTTGAGGTACAAATTCATGCACACATGAAGTACAGACAAATGCATATTAGTGTCAGTATTTGTATGCATATGATGTAAACTCACCACACATGCTGATGGGTCACTCTGTCCTGGCTGATCATTATATTCACCAGATGAGCATGGTACTCTGGCATTGCTGCCTCCCAAACAACTGTAGAAGACAGACATATACAAGAATAACTATAATCATGAGACAAAGTCAAATTTTAATTAAATGCTATACACCAATATTTTCAGTCAACATATTTAAATCATTCTCAAAGTGCAGTCTTCTGGATCATACTCACACCTTTGATTTTAGTAACACAGTAAGTACTGCAAATTTTGACTAATACTTTGCTACCAGAAAAATTTCCATATCAAGCTTTGTTACCAGATGAATTTATAAATCAAACTTTGCTACCACACAAATTTGCTTATCACACTTTTCTACAAGACAAATTTCCATATCACACTTTGATACCATGCAGACAAATTTCCATGTTTATATATATATATATATATATATATATATATTTCCGGATTTTGCTTATATATTTCTCTAATTCCCCACTTAGGGCGAAAGGAGTTGTTGAAGAGTCGACCCTAGGGGGAAAAAAAAAATACGGCGAAAAAACAGATTCCCTTAATGTTTTCACACACTTTTTATATAGGAATACGTAAACGTGTGGTAACGTCCTTTTACAGACACAATCCATATGCTATTATTTCGAAGTCGACAAATTTACCGACATGTGTCTGTTAATACGCACGGATGGCAGGCCATTGAAATAACATTGATTATATCTTGAGGATGTAGGGGGGACATATATGCTTATGTATTTTATTATTTTTTTCGCGTTAAGGTAGGAAGATATAAAGACTTTCGCCTTAAGGGGGGAATTAGCGTTATATATATATATATATATTTGTTTGTAATCTGCTAATTTCTTTTTATGACGCAACTGATCCACTTTCTTCAATAATCATGTAGCCTCTCCCCCCCCCTTTATTTTACTAAAGATACTGACAATAAATGAATTACATTTTGCAAATCAATGTGATAAAAACTAATAAAAGCCATAAAACTATTTGTAGGTATTTCTAAATCTACAACCCATAAGCACTTTTTGAGCAAAGCCAGACATTTGTCGCACAGTAATGACTGTGTGTGGGGAAATTTCTCTTCATTGAATGTGCTCTCACCTTCACGTACAGTACAGTACATGACAAGTTAGAGACGACAGATGCACCACAAACAGAAAAACAAGCAAACAGACATACAACCCAACAAACATCTTAGAGGCAAAACTAATATCTGATGGATCCTCAGCTTCACTTCAGGTGGCTTCACGAAGGACTCCGGCCAGAATCAATTCATCTGCAAAGATCACTGCAAATAACTATGGGGGAGAGTACTGTATGTGGCAGTTAAAGGGTACATATGAGAATTAATAAACTTATATGATACTATGCCAATGTTTTAACTCATGTGACCATCTAGCACATTGCATCCCCACAGTAAAATTTCAGTTAGCCAGAACAAAATGGTGACATTCAGTAGACTCAGATATGAAGTACAGTATTGTTCCCTTTGCACTGTAAGGTGTAGTCTGTCACTGTGATAGCAGCGTGTCACTGGGGTATGAATATAGCTCCGTAGACTAAAGCAAACTGTTTAGCAAATGAAGATGCACGTGCCAAAAAAAGGAAAAAAAATGATTCACAAAGTCACCATGGTTATTAGTTTGCAAGGACCCAAAGCCTTTATAACCCATTGTATGTCTGTTGACTGTCCAGAGTGACAAGGCAACGTGCGAGTCCATGCTCATTGTGCTGTATGTTAATGTTTCACTTTCACACATTTATGTCAGGTACTGCAAATGACTTAATATTCAGATGTTTGTGAATGTTGAGGTTGCATTTCTCAAAATTACATCAAAAATAAAAGAAAATAATAACTTTGCCACAGGGTAACCTATGGAATAGTCATCCTTTTTAAAAAGATAGGGGTGGGCATTTTTATCCCAAGATCTGGGTAAAAACGCCCGCCAAAGTTAGTGTCAAAAACTCAGGAAAATTCCTCCTTATCAATTTAACAACCATGATGTTATATAAGCATATTATAAAGGAGATGTATTGCATAAAACCACACTTTTGTTTCCTAGAGTCTGCAAGGAGTACAGAGATATTTATGAAAAACTCCCAAATCGGGCATTTTTACCCCAGTTTTTATCTGAATAAAATTCCTCCCTGACAGATAATTACAGTAAGACTATGTGATTAAAGTACAGTACAAGCCAGAGTAGGAACTAGGAAGTATAAATAGTGCATACTACTTAATTCAAGCTACCCTATAAAAAAAGTAATAATTATTTTCTGCATTTTTGATGTGCATATAATATACCAAATTGTGCAAAACTGCAGACTACACCCTCCTCCCCCAATTACCATGATGAAGTTGAACACAGTGTTGTGATTTTGTCATAGCCTACTATGAGAGTTTTCCTGGGGCTGAATTATAAGCCATTTTGCCTAAAAAAAGCTTAACTGAGAAAATTGCTGGAGTTTTTCATGTGATCTCACTAGCACACCTACTCCTGATGCGAACGGATACAAAAGTAAAAAAAATTATATGAAATCATGTCATCTTTCCTATATAGTTAAATTTCTCATACCACATAACATGGAATTTAATTCAATATGTAGGCCTACTTGCCTTAAAAGTTCTCTCTGGTAAAGTGGCATTTCCCAAACTCAACATACACAGTACAGTGTAAGTAGGTAAAGTAACACTGCTTTACAGTAGCAAACTACCAACATATACTACTGTAGGCATAAAACAGTACCTGACAACAGCCCAAAATGAATCTTATATGTCATCAAAACTTGCATACATCATAACTGACAAACAAATTTTTAATTTGGGGAATATAATCACAATTCTTAATAATCCCATCTCCTTATCACATTCTAAATCAGAAGTTACATGTTCTTGTTTATATGTTTCTCTGGTAACGCTTTCCAGATCAAACAAAGGCATTCTTATTAAGTTTACCGTTTCCCCGCAACTGTAAGGGGAATCTCCATTGTGTGTGAGCTACTAGCATTTGAGTGTTTGTTTTACAGACCTCAGTTGTGACTTTACCAGACTTGTCAGTTACACCAACAAGAAATTTTAAATTTAGTTGGCCAGAGTTAACTGGACAAAGGGCATTCTTTCACTAAATGGCAAGGTCCATCACTTTGCAAAAAAGTTTGTACAGCTCAAAATACTGTTTGACATTACAAAGTGCCATTGGAGTTTTAATCCTTTTGTACATTCATGTTCTGAATGAGGTCTGAAGTGGTTTGAAGTGCTCAACTCGCTAAATTTACTTAAGAAATTGTTGTCGAAACCACTTATTTCTAAGGTACTACTGTCATGTTGGTGAGACATATCAATGAATCAAACTGCCAGTATATCAGTTTACTTACAGCGAGCAGTCAGTCAGGGATGTTACAATGCCAGATAGAATTAGGCAACCCCACTCAACAATAAAAGTTTCCATCTGATACTATCATCAAATTATGAACCATGCATGCCCGGTCTTTATTTCCTTCTGTTTCAGTGCTTGAGGCAAACCTTTAGGACAGAATTCTAACCCCCTTTACCTCTACTACAGGATGGCCTAAGCACATCCCTTAATTATCACTGAAATTCTAGACACAGTCTGGTCTGACAAAAAAGACAACCCTTAAATGATGCAAATGAAATAAAATGCAAGACTTCAAAATGCAACTTAACAGCATAAAAAATTTTATGAGTAGATCTACGGCATAAAATTATGGGGCCTTCAATGATAAACTTCTGATCAAGAAAGATGTCCCACAAGTATGTACAGTATTGGCCAAACAGTAAACATCTGTACAGGATGTGCACAAAACTCAGAATTTACATTACTGACCAGTGCTAAGAAAGGATCTTAGAATCTCAAATATCACATTTTTTACTTACTCCACAGGTAGTACTAAGCACTTGAAAAATTTTACACTAAAACTGGAATGTGATTGTTTGCTGCTCTTAAAAAGCCTTAAGGTCACGTAATCTTAAAACATATGCATCCAGTTTGTGTACTTTCAGTACATTCAGTACACTGCAGTCTAGGTTTCTATATCCTTCCCTCTTCCTCCCACAAAAATAAAATCCCTGAAAGTAGGATGTCATTTGTTTCATTAGAAATTTTTGATACAGTTTAATGCCACATGCAAAAATTGATGGCATTATTTTGAAAGTAAGCCACCTTACATGAAGTTGTTTCCCTATGAAACTCTTCATGAGGATAGTCTTCTTCACCCCCTCACCTCCCCCAAAAAAAAAAGAAGTTGTGAAATACATAGCCTAATCAGTCTACTGTAGGTTTCAGAACTGACTTTTAATTTCCCACAATACTCCTGGCTTAGTGTAAATACCCAGGTTAAAATGAAACTAAGGACCAGTCAATTTTTTGCAAGAGTACAGGACAGCATACCAATTCAGAATGTCAAAATTTCCAGTCTGATTTATATGTAACCATTCAAGTCCAATCACACATCTACAGATATGAACTGAGTCAATGCCAGTACCTCCCTTCCCCCAGTCCCACAATGGTAAAATATGAAGATAATAGGACCTATTGTTTGTACTATCTGTTGCAGAATGTATTCCACCTATTTTCAGTGTTTCCATGCAGAATTAGTTTGTTCGTTTGTTCCATATTTTATTGCTTTTTATGTTTTTCACACTGTTGTTAACTTTAATTTTTATTCTTTGTCTATTCCCACATTAGCTTGGTTTGATTGGTTTGATTGTTTTTATTCTTTTATGCCTAAAGTTTTTTAATTTTTAATTTATTTACCCAACATTTTACATGGCTGCATCAAAATTTATTTTGTTTAATTTTTTTATGGTCTGCATGATTGTCTTCTTACTTTCCTCTTTATTTTTAAACTTTTACTTTCCTATTTCTATTCTTGTAATGCATGCACCACAATTTCCTCTTTTGTAGGAATAAAATGACTCTTACTTACTCTAACCCTTCTGGAGTTGTGTATCATACCTTGGTAGCTCCATGGTCATACCTGATAAAGCTAGTAACTGTCCTGAACCTCTTTTGCCACACCATCCCATTAGAAATATTTGTTCAGTACTGTGATCAAGCAAACATTGAGTAGAATTTAAATGAATCTGTTCCATTTTCATATATGACCCTCAAAATACCCCAGTGACCCCATGAAAGTCAGAACCCACAGGTTAAAAACTGCTGGAGAGTAAGTACATAAAACTAGAGAAGCAGATTTTTACATTGCACATGTTCTGATCTGATCAGTGGCAGAGGAAGAGAATTCTGTCAGAGGGGGCGAGAATGGCCTGTAGCTCGGGGCGCTTCGAAGTATGTAGAGCAAAGGAATTTCGTCAGAGGGGGCGAGAATGGCACTGCGAAGTAGGTAGTTACACTCCGCTTCAATGCGGTAAAAACCTAAAAAAGGCGCCAACGGGCGATTTGAGTCCATCGGGGGGGGCGCCCTCCCCCTGACCATATGGTAGCTCCACCACTGGATATGATGTAGGAGCAGGGAGGTGATATGACCTCCCTGGTAGGAGGAATGATGCCTGTACTGTAACTACTTACTAATATCCTGGTTGACACTGAATGCATGCTGTAGCATTGGTATCCCAATAGTATCCTGCTGAACAACCAGCTTCACAGTCTACAGCACAGTCACATGTAGCTGAAGGAGAAAAAGCAGAAGAAAATCATGTAAAACACTGACTTCATGTCTTTAAAGTACACACCGAGGAAAAATGTGAATTATTGGTACATTTAAACTACTACGCTGTCTAGCACCATGTATGGTACGAGACTTCTAATGAGAAAAAAAACTGTATAGTGTCCCTGCTAATAGTATGAATACAATTTCACAACTTCCTTTTCCAAGCGTGAAAGTCACAAACTTCACAAATACCAACTCTCAACATTCATGAGCACACGTATTTGCATTCCATTACTACTGTATGTTCAACAGTACTGTACAGGTACAGAGGCTCCAATGGTATTGCATAATGCAAACACTGATACACTAAACTGTGACAAATTATTGGTGTTTCCAGATGAATGATTTGATTTGTCAAAGATAATCCATTACATGATCAGAAAGTGCACTTTTGAGAAAACATTGGGCATTCTGACTATTTGAAATGTACATTTTGGAGAGAAAAATTGATGCAGCAAAGAAAAAGTGATTCAGGTTGAGAGAAACAAGTATTTTCCGTTTTACTTCTTTGGTTCTTAAGAAGGAAGTTATAGGCTAGACTACTCAAACAGGCCTAGCCTAGGCTTCATAACCCATAGAAACCAGTGGGGTGATAGTTCAAAGTTCCAACAATTATGAATCACCAGAAAGCCCAAAGGCTTAGTGATTCCTTGCCATAGAAAATGTTGGGATTTTCTTTGGAATTTTTGGAAAATGTTGCTTTGCAACCTCTAATGATCCAGATGACCTTTGACCTCCACTAAACAAAAAGGCTCTTCCTCCAACCATAAAGCATCCATGTACCACGTATGAAAT
>WURT03051849.1:0-14230 GCA_009936505.3 Holothuria glaberrima
TATCCAAGCTTCCTAACTTGAGATATTGCATTAACAAGGTTTTCAGTTTTTTATCTCTGGTGACCCCAGATGACCTTTGATCTCCACCAAAAACGATAGGGCACACCTTCTCACCATGGCGGATTTATATACCGAGTTAAAGTACAGTCCAACTTTCCCTTATTGAGTTACAGCGTACCCAAGCAAGCGTCACAGACACACACACAGACACGCACGCACGCATACACACACACACACACACGCCAACCTGACTACATTGGTTCCTTTTGCTAACGCAAGGAACCAATAAAATAGGATTAATCCCTAAAATGCATTATTCAGGAATGGTACAGTGTGGTATGTCATACCAAATCTAGTGGCATAGCCAGGATTTCTCTCATGTTACCTCTGAAGTAAAATTTGTGTTAAAAATATAAAAAAAAAAAAAAAAAATATTTAAGGTTATTAAATTTAAAAGAAAAACTACTGTAGCATCAGTACGGGGGATGGCCCAATGCCATGCTCTGATCAATTGAAAATATTATCACCAGCATTGTCAAGTATATACGTACTTCTATTCAAGTAAGTACTTCCAAGTAGCCTAAGATACCCAAGAATTGTACTGTACCAAGTACCAGGGTCCAACTACTTGTATATCATTTTGGAACCTGAGTATCAAGTACTGTACCAGCATCAGACTACATCATTTTTCAAACCCAGTACTGAGTACTACCTGTTTACTTTACTTATTCAATATACAATTATACAGTGTTCAATGCACTGTATGTGGCAAGTTAAACATGGTGTACTTTACTGTAGATCAATGGCATGTACTGTATATGGCTTCCAGTCAATTTTATCAAACTTTTTCCTTTATATTCTCTTCATGACTGTCAACTCCATGGACAAAAACATCTGAGAAAAGTGAACATATGACTGACATCATAAGGAATACCTCAACAAAGTTTGTCAATGTGTAAAAGGCTCTAACCTAGTTGCAGTTTCATTGTGAAAAAGCACAGTGACCTTCTGGGATTTCTGGTCACCAGAAGCACAATTTACTGAACAGCAATGAAATGTTCAATACAACCTGTGCATCCTCATACCATAAGCAAACTTCAAAGTTACAAAAGTAAGCAAAGTTTAAAATGTATACGGGTTTCCTGTGCTGTAGAAAGACATTTGAAAACCAACACGGATGACTCGACCACTCGCATGCAGAAGCCTATTCAGGGTGATCTGATATGTATAACGCTTGTTCACGACCATTTACCAGAGCTCCGGTTTGTGACACAGACATCACACCTTGATGACAACTAAATTTACATGCAGAATTTCAGACCTTAAGTTTCAGATTTTCTAGGTGTGCTACAAATCACACTCCTTAGGAAATTAAAGAGTGTGGTAGGTGTGTTGTTTTATTATACTTTAATAGGTTTACCTGAATTCCTATTCTTTATCTACAGTAGGTGTGCAAAAAATCAAACCTCACGGTGACTCGAGGCAAGAGATGGAGTGCGATTGTACTCGCACCCCTCAAAATTCAAGGCCTGGAATTTGATCATAATCTGATAAGGAGGTCATTAATATGATGCGCGAGTCCTGTGTGTAACCATATGAATGCAGAGTATGTTGTCTAGTTTTTGCAAAGTTAGCTTTGTTATAGCGTAGGCCTGCCCTTTTAATCTGTGAGATGTCGCCCATTCTACACACTACTGTTTTCAATATGATGACAATCTAGAGGATTGAAATATTCGTAAGCACATGTCCTGAACATATCTCTGAAATTTTGTTGTATTAAACCAAATTACCAATGACAGTCTTGCCCTGGATTATTCAGTACTTGAAATCAGAATGAATACAAAACAGAAAAAAATAGAAAGACCTGGTCCAAGAAAGAGCTAAGTTAATGGCCAGACTTTGACCACAAGATTAAGCCTACTTTGTAGATAGGAAAGGGAATGTCTGGCTTTATTCTCAAACACACAGTTACTGTATGAACTTCATTCCACTTTAAAAGAAGTTGCATTTGAGATGTGAGTCTAAATCACCAAATTACTGCACACAGCAACTTGGCCATGGGCCATGCTGCTTTCCAGGCTCCCCAACATTGCACTGTGCATTAATGCAAGAAAGCTCATTACATGTACAGGTAGTGCTATGAGTTTCAACTAAAGCACATGCTGCACCTTCTGCATGCAACCAATGGAATCTTAACTCATCAGTAGTAACAATACTATTTGAGAATTACAATACTTTGAAATGAAATGCCCAAGGTAAAAAAACTTGTAACATCACTCAATGGTTCACTAATTGTGGTGTGTAAGTTAAATTACAAGAAGCTTATTTACCTGTAATAGTACAGTACTTGCCCTGAGCTAAGGACAACTACTGCAGAATTGAGGACAAGTACTGAAGAACTAAGTACAAGTACGAGTACAAGTACGAGTATAAGTATGAGTACAAGTATTTTTGAGTATGAGTGATGACTGCAAGATGTGTAGTTTAACAATCAAGTTCGAGCAAGAGTACTTGAAAAAGTATTCCAGTACCGAGTACATTTCAAGTAGGCTACTACAACACAGGTTATCATGCTAAGTCCACAAATACAGGAAATTAAAATGAATTTTTAGCATCAGAAAGAAGTCTTTGAGTGACAACATTTATTGATGACCAACATTTAGTCTAGAAAATGATCTACTGTATTGATAGAAATAATGTAGTTAGGTGTTCACACTCCTGGCTGGTACAAACTAGCACATGAAGTCATAATTAAAACAAAGCCATGTAGACCAATAAACCTCATTTATAGGCACCATGATAAGAGACGTGTTGCTTAGCAACAAAACAGAAACTACATGTTTTGTAAAATCTGCATAAAATAAATTTGTTTAATACTGTAAATGATTAACAGCTGCTACATATTTTCAAAGTCTCTCTATGTTTCACATTTTCAAAAATTAAAAAATCATGCTGAAGTTTATGGCCGTATCATGACAGGTGTCTGGAGGAATTCAAGAGCTCCATAGAAACATTAAAACAAAATAATTAGCACTAAAATTGTTTACATGACAACAGAGAAGGCAACTACAGGTCTGCATGCTGTACATGGACACTAGTTGGTCACTTAGAATCCATGCAATATACTGTACCAGTTGCAACATGCCTGACAATGTATTAAATCACATTACCAACAATTTGAAGCTGCAGAGTTTCTACCAAATCCTCACATTCATTTTAATACCTTAGCACAGGGGGCTTTGTTGATAAAACCGCCAGTACTAAGTATATTTTTTAGGTTTAGGATATAAATTCAAATTATGCAAATTCCAAGCATTTCAAACCTCTTGACCATGTTTAAGACCAGCCTTGTCAGCAAGCAGTCCATTGATTTGTACAACAGGACCAGAGGACACAGCAGGAGTGCTAACAGCAAAATCACCATTCCAAGAGAAAAATGCTTTCCTTTTTTCACCCCACTGAGCCTCAAAAACGATGATCTGTGGAGAAATGATATAAAAAACCCCACTATATGATATATATAGGCTATAGTGACAAAGGTATTACAATTACTAGCATATGGTGGTTATGTTCCTCTTCCCCCCCCCCCCTCCTTTAAACTAAGCCTCAAACACAATGACCTGTGGAGAAATAATATACTGCATAAGCACCTACTGTACCATATATAGTGACAAAGGTATTACAATTACTAGCATATGGTGGTTATGTTCCTCCTTCCCCCTCCCCTCCCCCCTTCAAACTAAGCCTCAAACACAATGACTTGTGGAGAAATAATATACTGCATAAGCACTTACTGTACCATATATAGTGACAAAGGTATTATAATTACTAGCATATGGTGGTTATGTTCCTCCTTCCCCCCCCCCTTCAAACTAAGCCTCAAACACAATGACCTGTGGAGAAATAATATACTGCATAAGCGCCTACTGTACCATATACAGTATAGTGACAAAGGCATTACAATAACTAGAACATCTCGGTTTTGTTCCTCTTTTTTCCCCACTGGGCCTCGAATACATTAAGAAATGAAAACCCTCCCTAAAGAGTACTGTACCTACCAATGACAAATGTTACAATTAAATCAGTGATCATGCTGCTTTCACAATGAGCATTAAAGACTGACACCCCAATGTATATTTTTTGGGTGGTGGTACAGTATCAAAGTTCTCATGCTGACTGCTCTTTGATTGACATCAAAGTTTGAAAATTCAAAAGATGCAGTCTCTCTCACATTCCACACAACGCAGAGAAAGTGTTTGCATTAGGCTACACATTATAGCCTTCTAGGCATGCTCAGCAGAACATGCCCTCAAGCAATAAAATATGTTTGTGACTGCACAAGGGGGAGCTTTACACAGTTATAGGAGGAGCTACAAGTTGCTTAGTTGGGAGAATTGGATCTTTCTGCGATGACAAGAATTGCCCTTTAAGCCATATATTTGTCATTCCTTGTATTATGTAACTTTCCTATATGGGCAACATGCACAGAACATAACTTAGTTGCAAACCATTTTTATGTTTATTGACATATCACCATGTATACAACTAGTCAAAATTCTGTTTACGTCACACACAGTTGCGTACACAAAAAGATATACACCATACTTAGACTTTACTTACCATACAGAATAAAATGAAGATCTACTGTATACATGTACCCAGGCCTGCCAATAGAGTAAACACAGCGAGATATACATACTGTACGTACTTGACCTCTTGGGAGAAGTCAGGTAATCAGGGCTTAAGTACTATAATGCATTCTTTAAAAAGCAGTGTAAAAATACTACACACACACTCATGTTTTGTATTTGATATATTTCAGGGTACATACACAAAATTAATGTTTATGAGAATGTGTGTCCAAAAACAATGGGAAAGTTTGTTGTGGAGTACCCCAAAAAAGTACCCCAAAAGGAATGTGTACCCCAAAATTTGTATGAAATTGGTTTTGTATCCCAAAACATATCAAACGTGAGCAGGTCTGTACAACTCCCTCCTGAAAGTAGTCAGAGAGTCACGATTGTACCATAAAAAGTTACTGTAACTCTTTAAAACAGTGAAAATTGTACTCATTTGTGCTGCAAACTGTATCTGAGGAGTCTGGACAATGCTCTCTGTCAGGATTAAGATATTATGTACAGTACAGTGGGCCTATATGACATCTCTTGGGAGGAGTCAAGGAGTCAGGGTACCATGCACTTAAAACATAAAAAGATATGTGCAGTACGTAACTCTTGGGAAGAGTCTTGGAATCAGATTACCACACAACAGAGGTTTTTCACATGACTTTGGTACATTTCAATTTGGTAAACTGGCAGTCAATGCTCATGCACAAAAGACCATAGGATCTTAGTTACAACTGTTACACTTGTGGGACACCTGGCCGTCGAAGTAGAGAGACGGGCAACACAGTGAAAAACCTCTATATTTTAACATTTAAAGAAGATATTACACATACCTCTTGAGAGGAGCTGAATTCTTTGCTCCATTCTTCTGGTAGTGTGATGAAGCAATGTTTGTTGGTACTAAACAACAAAGTAGCAATGCGACTACCTCTCCCCATCTTCGCTGTAGGGGCAAGGCATAACATTGTTATAATATTTGATGTATAATTCTACAACATTTAAAATCAAATATGACAATTGCACTTGTATGTTTATTCCTTGTGAAATTTACTGCAACATACAGCTTGCTCCAGTACAAAATATATCTCTAATTAGAAATGCATGACAAATAAAATAAATGACAAATGCAATAAAACACCAGCCAATGCACATTCATCTAATTTTCAGATCAAAGTTCTGTTTACTCAAGTTTATGTTGCGTCATATTTTCATTCACTTGCTCATGTGTGAACGTGTCTTGGTACTTAACTTATTCCTTTAAGTTACTTGACGTCACTAAAGATTAGCTATATATATATAGGAGTAATAAACAAGAAAAGTTTACTATGCAGAACCCTAACTATTGACATACTGTATTTTTAGCGTGACAGATTATTTGTCTTAAAAAATTAAAATTACACAATTTTTTATGATTTGATTCTTTTGACATTAATGTCAAGCTTGGCATCTTGCCAATTAGTACACTTAAGGGTACAGTTAGGTAGCTTGGGGGAAGGAGTATAAAAGTAGATCCACTAGGTACGGGATGGCACTGCTTTAGGCTCCTCATCCAGCCTTACAGTAAAGGGTTAATCAATGCTGGACCGTGCATTAAGTAGAGGATAATGCACAATCGGGGGTTAATGCAAGCGATGCACGAGGGCGCAGCCCGAATGCATCTAGCCATAGCATTAACCCCGGAGTGCATTATCCTCTATTTAACGCACGATCCAGCGTTGATTAACCCTGTTCATTCATACACAACAAGATTTTGATGAAAAAAGACGAGGAAGAAAGAAAGTAAACCACATTTTATTGAAATCAAAACCCTGAAGAAAGATAGGACATGATCACAACCATTCAAAACAATGTTCTTGTGCAATTAACAAAGTACTATTCAATAAAACTAATTCAATGAAAATATTCATAAATCATGATAACATCAATGTGACTAAATTTGGGGGAAGGTGTTCTTCTTTAAAAACTTCAACAGCCAAAGAGGACAAAAAAGTAACAGATGGTAACATACAGTAACTTGTGGTGTTATGACCCATGGCAACACCCTAGCCACGAAATCTCGCATTTGTATGTATCATGTACATTTGCACTGCACACGGAGATGCAACGTTAATATATTAGCATGGTACATTCTGTGCGTTCATACTGTGTACTAAACATGCACTCGTACGACGTATATACGCTGTATATACTGCATTCAGTTCAGACAGATCCACCGTACAAGTTTGCTAAAGCAGTACTTGAGCTTTCAAGTTCCTTCAAATGTTGGGATTTACCTAGGATTAACCACTGATTTTGGGAGATAAAGTTACAGCATTTGGTACGTACATTTGGAGAAAAGTTTGTACATATTATGTATCTCAGCCTTGAAACAGCAGTAACTTTTGTTACGTTGACTTCCTTCAAGGTTTCAGTCACAGAGGAACCTTTATGTAAGTTGTAACGTTACGGAGGCTATAGGCCTAGGTTATTTAACTTTAAGTTATCACTGTGTAAGAATCGTTTGCCTCTGAGGTTTCATATAAGATTTGGAAACAAAAGCGTTTCTTAGAAATGGAATTCTTGGCAGGTCTTGACGTAAGTAGTATCAAAGCATTGAGCAGGCTGTGTATTATATGTATGTGTTATTTGTGTAATGGCTATAGGCTAGGCCTGCTCTATATATGCGCTATATGCGCCATGCAACCCAGTCATATACAATGTGCAGGTGATCTAAGTACAGTATATATAGTACAGTATTACTGTATTCATCCGCCGTTGACTAGTGTTCTTCATTTACCGTGCGGTTATCCTAGGATAATGCACAGTCACCTGACCGCAATGAAGCAATAGGAGTTGAGGATTTTTACTAAGTATGAATGAATAAGAGATATTTCTCCTTGCCACAAAATTCCATCACTTCTTAAGAAATTAACCAAGAACTGTACTGTTGATCAGTTGCAAACAGTACTGATCCATTCAACTTTAACCTGCCTCACAGTATTGTGCATATGTCCTGTGCACCACAGGTATTTCTCCTCTAATACATGAGGCACAGAATTCATGTCAGGGTAACTCAGATATGGCAGCACACAAGTCCGCAAAGTTCATTCATTTCTCATACTATACATACAGTATGACCAAGTAATTTTGTACAAAGCAAATTTAGATAACTTCACCAGTCTTATTCTCACTGAAGGTCACAATCTGTAAAAGGCTTGCCTAAGTTTGTCATTGGCCTTTATAACCTACTGTATACAATAGCCTAAATCAGAAGAAAAAATGTTAAAACTTTAATACACTTGCAACTTAATACAAGGACCCAGAAGGACTTGTCATATCCAGCAATAGATCAAGGGGCCAATTTTAACATTATCAGTAACACCATATACAGTACACTGCAAGTCAAGGCCAACTTACTGTCATACTGTCGATACAGTACCTGGACTATATGTTTGTCAATATTGGAGGCATTCATCCTTTTTTTATTCATACTGTTCCATATATTTAAGTCTGATCTTCAGTTTGTAACTCTGATTGTCTAACATTGTTAGCTTGGCATTGAAGCCTTCACAATCATAGCACTGTATGCTTGAGAAATGGTATATGACATGTACAGTACAATATATGGGTCATTCCATAGCAAGTGGTCTAATGTGGTAAAAATTTGAATTTAAGTTAGATCTCTAGTTTAGTCACAGCTGAACAGCTTAATGTCTGAATTTACAGAAAATATCTAGTATAACTTGAAAATGGTGATGCATTGCATAGTATGTATATGCATGGTACAGTAATTTAAATATTCTTCTTTAAAATTGAACAAAAATGTACTGTACCCCAAGTTATCAACATGGCTTAAAGGTCTGTGGACATGTAATAAATTCTGTTGTTCTACTCAACAAAGCTAGATTAAGATCCCCTGATCAAAAATCCGTTGGAATTATTTGAATATATTTCACTGTTCTCAAGATATTTCTCTCCAAAGTTTGACCATTTGTGGGATTTGTTCATTAGCTATGCAAAAATATGATGTGGAGTGTTTCCCAGTGTCTGTATTTCTTTTGTTATTCCTTCATAAATTATCTGTTAATTACTTAATAGCTAGTTTCTAATTTAGTGTTTAATGTGGATTTCTAAAGAACTAAATAGCTACAGTACTTCCAAAATTAACCCCTTAGGGTATTCCAAAGTTACAGCTGTCATTGGAATGAAGGCTAAACTACTGTAGCAAACAAAGAATAACATAACACCCAGTTGCCAGGTCCCTCTCTGCATGTCACAAATTTGCATAAGCGGGTCATTTTTATTCATACTGCAGGTGAAAAACAGTAATTGTCAAGATATAAAATGGTCAATATGTGATGGATTTTAATGGGAATTGTGGCTATTTTATCATTTTTAATGCTTTTTACACCAAAAAGGCAAGCATCAAATTTTTCATGTCTACAGACCTTTAAAACTGTTCAATTACCAGTAAAAGTCTGCCTTTATCAATTGTCAAAATGACTTGTGAAGAAATGGTCTATATTTTCTTACAAAGGGATTTTCTTGAACATATTCAACATATTGTTGTATTTATAGCAAAAAATTAAAAGATGATCACTGTAACTTATATTCAAAAATTACGGAAAAGGGATTGATAAGTTTTGTACATTTAAACAAGGGATAATGGGTACATACAGTATCCAAAGGCAAAATTTTACATAGAGAAGCAATGGAATGATACACAATGTAGACCATTATAAGCAATTGTAAAAAATTGTACAACTTGTATAATACATGTAGCTAACATAACGTTCAACCTTACAGTATGTAACCTTACACAGGACCCAATATTGTGAATGTTATAATGTATGAAAACATTTAAGTTATTCAATTAATTGGTATATTCATAGTCTGTGTCAATTATTCCTACACAATATGCACAAACTGAGTCACATTCATCAGAACATTTAAATCTACAATCACCTTCAATATGAACAATAAAACTGATTTCCTTGCTTTAAAGAACTTAGCAGTATATATATTAAGTAAATCTTTGTTAATTAATCTTCTGTCTGCATTACTCTAAACCCTACAAAATAACATCAGCTTTAATAGTTTCCTACAGTGGGACCCACTGCAACACTATCATGAAGTCAACCACTGCTCCTCTGCCTTGACACCCCTAACCCCGCCCCCCGGCCCACGGTGCTATTTTTTAATGTTTCTCTTTACAAGTGAAAAAATCCGGTTCCGGCCGGATAAAATCTGGCCGGATTTGAAAAACTATCCCGAGAAATCCGGTTCCGGCCAGAACCAAATATTTGGATCCGGTGCTTCCCTACTGACATACCAATGAATATACAGTGTGATGCCGAGCACTTTACAAGTATCATATTTTTACTAATTTTGAACGAAAATGCAGACGAACAGCTTCTAGCAATGGGGAATGGGCGGGAGGGAGGGGTGCAGGAAGGTGATATTAGACCTCCCTGATAGGTATAGCAAAAAGGTCTAACTAGAGCATTTCAGAATGCTGTTTCGTCGTAAACTTGTATTACAGTAACCATCTATACCCATAACGACTGAGTGCGAAGCGTTCGGTAAAAATTTCTGAAAAATATATTACGGCAAACACGTACGTTTAAGTTCCATCCTTCCACATCATTGGTTAGAAACTGAGCCGTAAAACCCCATCTAACTAACTCTAGATCATGCTAGAAATTAGATTGAAAGATACTGTACCATACAGATGCAAGGCCCCTACAGATTTTTGGCTCTTTTGAAGTTTTGATCAGAACAGTACCGGTACCATTTAAATGCCTTCATTATTGTCATACGATGGAGTACAAACCATGTGACATGCTCCCCAAAATTTTTTGTTATATACTGTAAGATATCCATGACAAAACCTGCATTCAGAATGTACATCGAGACACTTTCAATTGCCGAACAAACCTACATGCCATTCAAAAAGCCAGTCTTTTGACAGGTAATTTGTAAACAGCTTAGGACTTTTGCTGCTGTGCTTCTCTAGGAGTTGCTATCAGAAGATATTGATAATTAGAACAACATTGTGGTAAGGTTTGAAGCGTGCAAAAATTCTGATAACTTGGGAAACATTTGTGATAGCAAATAATTACAATAGATCCATCACTCGGTCGTGAACACACCTCACCCTACACCCTACAGAAATCTATGGCTTAAACGCCTTTTGAGATCATTTTAAAATTTGTAGAATTTTTGGATTGGGGGACATGCACCCCGTGCCCCCTGTGCCGGCGCCTATGTCAATTATTATGCAGTTTCAATTTTCATCTGGTGGGGCAGAAATATTTTTTGGGGACATTGCCCTGAAATGCCCCTCATGGCTATGGGCCTGGTAAAAAATAAAAAAAATTTGCAGTAATTTACCTTACTGTAAAATGTGTCCAAAATGATGCACCAAATTGCATCAAATATCTCTCAAATATCAAAAAATTTTCCCCCAAAAATTGTCAAAAATCTGTGAAAAATGTCAAAATTTTGCAGTAATTTACCTTACCCAAAAATGATTCACCAAGTTGCATCTTTAAGGTCTCTCAAACATCCAAATTTTCCAAAGGGGAGGGGGACATCCCCTCCCCTTTTGACCCCTCCCGTGAATGGTGATCCGAAAGAAGGTTCAGCCCCCCAGTCTCAAACAGCTTCCTACGCCTATGGAAAATCTTGCAGCTCACGTACAGAATCTGTGTCCATAAGATGAATGAAAAATTTACGGGCACGGACTCTGAGTTCATTAGACAGGCCTAAATGAAAATCCTGGGAGCACGGAATCCGTATCCATAAAATAAATGAAAACCTTGCAGGCACAGAAATCTGTGCTAATAGGACAAATCAAAATCTTGTGGGCATAGAGTCCATGCCAATAACGCACACCAAACACCTCTAAATACTAGGTCAGCAGCAGGGCCGTAGTGAGCGAGGGGTGTGGGGGTGTCACACCCCCCCACTATTTGGTCGCCATCGGTAAAATTTTTGGTCTGTCAGCAAAAAGGGGAGAGGGGAAAGATAAGAGGGGAGGAGGAAAAGAAGATGTAGAAGGAAAAGGAAAGGGGAAGAAAGGGAGTGAAAGGGAAGACGGAAAATGGACAGAAAAAAAAAAAAAAAGAGAAACAGAGAACGGGAACAAGCAGCCAGTCTGTTATTGGCTATTTCGATTTTCGGCTCTTCATCTAATTGGCCCATTCAAGTTGTAGGCTTGTCGGCAAATTCATCATGCATGTGACAGCCGTATCAACGACCGACGGTGTAACTGGACGAGTGAGGGAAAGAAAGGGAATTTGAGGCTTCTGTACTAAGGCACGCTTTTTTGGGTCATATGACCAGTATTTTAGCCAGCCCTACTTGTGCAACCAGTGTTTTAGCCAGCCCTATTTGTGCGACAATGTCGCATTAAAGGCAACAAATGTCGCACAAAAAAATCTGACAAGCAAATTCTACGCGGGTGTTAATTTTGACAGAATCAGCCTCACCAGAATAATTTTGCCAGTTCCTTGCTGTCATCATATCATATTTGTCAGCTTTAATTGCAACATGGCTTCCTAATTCACAAACCTTTATTTTAACCTCCCAGCCCCACTACCCTAATTCAATCTCGAAGTTCAGAAAGTAGACTGATTCCGTGCATTACGGCAATATTTTTATGTAGTAAAATATTTGTCACCAAGATTTTTTGGTTTCTCATTAGGGCAGAAATACACTCCAATATTGCACCATTTGCGATCTAGGCACCTTTCAAATTCCAAAAATTTTCCAAAGGGGAGGGGCTTCCCCCTCCCCTTTGGAAAATTTTTGGAATTGGAACCCCTCCCCTCAGACCCTTCCCCCAGCTGGCGTTCACACGACATACTGCATGGCTACCTAAAAGAAATACTGGGCACGTAATTGGAATGCATCCTGCCTTTTGAAAGCATATTTTGAAGGCTAGCATTAAGATTCTGAGCACTTTTCTCCATTTTTGAACTTAGGATGCCTACTTGAACATTAACCGTATTTGAGCTTCAGGTTTACAGTAGTTCCTACTGTATGTATGATGGCATGATGGGACGAATTACCTACAGTAACATATTAAAATTATTTGGAATCTTTGCATTGATTAATGTATCATGAACCAAAATATACCTATCCTGGGACTTAATTTTTTACCCAGAAATATGCTAAAACCTCAGTTTCCAGGGGCCAGGGCTTTGCCCCTGGACCCCACCCGCTAGAGTGTGAGCTTCACGCTCGTTTTACTTATCACCAGATCTGTCAGCAAAATATGATCTCTACACCCCCCCAAAGATTACACCTTCGCTACGCCCCTGGTCAGCAGACTGGCGACTAATGAAACGTTAGCTAATCACCAGACTGAGTATCACTAAAAATGAAGGTCGGGCCTATTCGCACGGTGGAAAATCACCGTGCATACAAGCAGGCTCGCTTGCTCGCACGGTGGAAAATCATCATGCACACAACTTTATAAGGATAGGCAGGAATGGATATGTGCTTAAAGGTACGTGTGTACGTACATACGTAGTCGAAGGTCTATACGTGCTTGTGCGTATGACGAGTATAAGATGCATAGCATGCAGTACAGTATGTGACTTTAGTTAGCAATTAGTGCACTCCTAGTGTGAGCTGGGGACCAGGACTGTGCGTGATGTAATGGGGATTTTTGGAACCTTGTACGTGTGTACTGTGATGTGCAGGGATGAGCCAGGGATAGTGTGGAACTTGGAACAGGGGGTGTGAGTAGGGTCCTTCAAAAAAAGAGGAAAAACGCTGAAGCTCACCTGCCGCAAGCATAGCTTGCACAAGCCCCTACTCCCCCAGGGCAGGGGCCCATTGGCAGGTAAAGGGGCATATCAAAATGGGATAGTATTTGAAATATGGAACAATACAGGTGATATTCCCTGAAAATTTACTCTATTTCTCTTGTACTTGTAAAACAAATAGATGATAAATTTTAGACAAAAATACTATCAAATGATCAGACTTACTTTGTAATATGAGCCAAAATGACCATTAGATGACCATTTATCTCAAATTTCTAAACACCTGCAGAACAAGTTCTGTATATTCCTAAATTAAGTATTACAGTGATAAGCAACACAAGACTATCAATAAATCTTTAGGAGAACAGCATTTTAACTTATTTGTTTATTCATACTGTAAAATGGCCCAAACTGACCCCTAGATTGCCTTTGACTCCAAATCCCAGAACACATCATAGAACGTACTACACATTAATAATTGTGTCAAAGTTTCAGTAACATTGGTCCCAGTACAGTATGTGTCTATGGAATACTGTATGTCTTGAATTGTATGCTTCATCGTAACAGTGTTGTATATGGCCAATATTGCCAAAATCTGTTACATAATAAAAATAACTTAGACATGCAACGATGTCATCCTAGCAACAAAAAAAAAAACTAACCTTGCATGACACAACTTTTGAGAACAAGTATGACAATTTAAGCAATTTGCAACAAGTACTATTGAAACCTTTTAACAGGCCATGTAGCTCATTGAGAAGGCCTATAGGCTTAACTCATACAGTATGTAGAGTTGCATGTGTAGGATAGGTTGTAATGTGTACATACATGTAACATGTTAGGCAATAG
>WURT03051871.1:4144-18419 GCA_009936505.3 Holothuria glaberrima
ACCATTGCTCAGATTTAGGGCTCCACTTAAGGCTGTTCACAAAACTGGTTTAGTTTTAAAAACCGGTTAAACCGGTTTTGATTTGATTCAGTTTTGAAATTCTCGCACAACCAAAAAACGGGTTGTTGGAAGAAAACCTCTTAACCAATCGTGGATTGACTTCTTGGACTAACTGTCACAGCCTTAGCTCCACTTCAACTTAAAAGTTGGGTCATGTTTTACCCTCAAAATAAGCTGTCAACAGAGTAGAGGCCAAAAGTTACAGAGGTGTCTAAAGCAACGTGGTTCTGCTAAACTACAAAACTAGAGGAATATAACAAGTCTAATTTTTATGTAATTTTAAGGCATTTGATCCCAGATAGTACTGTCCTTTCTAACAACTATGATAATGATACTCAGATGTTTTCATGTGGAAATTATGAAAACAGTTCTCCCACTTTACTTTTGAAAATCTGACAAACAAAACCATCCAACCCGTCTTGAAAATGCTCTACCTAAAAACACTTTAATGTACCATTCTGCACCCAACTGTTATTGAAAATTATAAATTCACATTAACCCATGCTGGTTACTCCAAAATGCTGCTCATCACATAGACATGGCACCTGATTATTACACCATTCGAGATACAACATACGACAAACATGGAAACATCTTTCGTCAGTTCATGCTCTGTCTTGAAATAAAGTAAATAACTTTTTCTACATGATTACAACTGATCCAGTTCATGCTCTGTCTTGAAATAAAGTAAATAACTTTTTCTACATGATTACAACTGATATTAAGCAATACATATCTTATAACTGGTAGCAACATATCACTCAATGTCAGAACTTAAAAACGAGTCTTTCTCTTACTGTTTTGAAATATTCATCTGAATTAACTAACTGCTTGCTCTCAAATGAAGAAAATATATTAAAGTCAATTTAACTCCCATGTGATACATTGCCAGATGTTAATCATATTTATTAGAAATGCATGACCAGTGACAGAGGAGACAGACGTAGCATTTTTGTGAGAACAAACTCATATTGAAAGTATAATATAACTGAGCTGGATTTATATGCATGAGGTGCATGTACTTTACTCATACTTTTGCATTTGTATTCATACTTATCTTATGAGCACATACTAATTTTCAAAGTACTAAGCTGTACTCACGTGGATGTACATGTACTGTCCTCATGGTCTAATTAGGGTTAAAGGCATTTTCCAGTGGCATTTCTCAAGGGTCTCATGTGAAAGAGAAAAATTTTCCAATGCAAGCCCTCCAAACCCTGTAGCAATACTCTTTTCTGAACTCGAGATATCTCATATTAAAGGCATTTTTCAGTATCATTTCACAACTTCAAGGGTCTCATGTGAAAGAGAAAACTTCCAATTCATGCCCTCCAAACCTAGTAGCAATACTCTTTTCCTAACTCGAGATATCTCATATTTAAGAGTGCTTATTTTTGTAAAAAAGTACCTCTAGTTCTCATCAAGGTATCAGATTATTATGTAAAGTGGGCACATTGCCTCAGATTCCTTTTGTTTTTCTTTGTAATTGAATGTCCTGTTTGTCCTTGAAATTAGATACTATTGGAATGTTTGAATATGTTTCCATGGAGATTTAGCAAAAATCTACACCAAAGGTAGGGCATAACAAACAGTTGCTAAGTATTCCCTACAGCGACATTAATATCATACAGATATTCGATTCTATGTCAAATTAATGTGCTGCGATGACATCACAGATTTCCCATAATGCACTTCATCTTGAGAAAACATTGCATTTGTTTGAAAATTTGTATCATCCAAACTCTGCAAACTCTGCAAGCTATTGAAAGTTTAAGATACTTTGCTGTAGGTTCATGTAAGGTTTTTCAGACACCCAAACAAGTATTGTGTTCATGGTGAAAAGTTTGTATTTCATATTCATTAATAACTGACTCATATTCAAATTCAGAGTGTAAAACTAAGTTGTATTCATAAGGATGTAAATAATTTACAAGAACAAACTTTAATTTTGAAGAACATACTTTTAACAAGTCTGACTGACACCAAAAAAGTTAAATTATGCAATTTTGAAATTATGCATATCAAAAATCAAAAAAAAAAAAAAGAAAAAAAAAAATAGACCTAAATGCATATGATGTCACAGAACAGAAAGTGCTCCCCCTATAGAGGGTTAGCCTGTATCATTGCAAGTTAACACCAACAAATGCAGACAGCTGATTCGTGTGCTGGCCAGATATGCACATAAGTCTACTACGTGAGCGTTCTTAAGTATTCATCGTGCCTGCAGTCTGCTTCATTGTTTACCCTCCAAAATGATGTCACATGACGTCAATGCAGGTCTATACTCTGTAACAGAATGAAGCAAATATGCATCAAGCACTCCTCCTTAAAGCACAATTCTGATGAGATGGATTCCAAGCTGCAAATACACAGGCCAAGCTATCGTGACTAATAGCTGCTGAATACAATTTATGCTGTCTGTGGTTAATATCCAGAGCCATCATAATTCTGAAGCTGTCAGCACTCTGCTGCAGTGATAAAAGAATCTTCCTTTAATGTTCTATGAATCTGCCATACAATGCACTAAATGTATGCTCAGCTTTGGCTGTCAAGTTGGGGATGACTTGCGGCTGCACGTCAATGCTTGAGGGGTAAAATGAAACTCCTTTTACGGACTGCTATAGATTTTGCAGTCTCTCACTTTTTGGTAATCAGATATTCAATTTTGTGACTGCAGCATTCCGGTCTTTTATTAGCTTCCTCTTTTGAAAGATAAGAATGAACACTTATTACTTCCCTCATGGTAGTTTCCCTAATTTTAACTTCAAGGAATGATTGTAGGAAGTCAAAAGTAAAACCTATCATTACCAGTGCATGACTATTAATAGTGGAACTACAATCACCCATTTTGACCAACAAATGGCCTACAGAACTTTATAACAATGTATAAGTTAACATCAGACTGCAAAATAATACCTTTCATAAAAAAGTATGTTAACATGACACAACAGACAGCTCATATGTGGATGTATCATATCAGGAAGTTACCATGGCAAATGTATGGTCATTTATTCCAAATTGTCTGATTGTTGCTCTGGAAGGGATGTGGGGCATGGAAGCAAGAAGTACATGAAGAGGCTTTGCCCACAACAGGTATGGGGCTAATGGGAGCAGGGAGGGGGTTAATTGACATCACTTGCCCACTTTCCCTACTCCCCCAAAAAGAAACTACCCCCACCTACATCCCCACCCCAATACAAAAAATGGTGCAATCATTTTACAGGTTAGCTCCATGATCACAACCACCTTACTTCAAAGCATTATTTCCTATAACAGGCCCTTATAATCAGTCCAACCTGTCCCCCTTCCCCAGCCCCCTTTCTATGACTCACCTTTCCTTGCCAGGACTAATAATGACAGCCTCACAGGAGGATTGATTACAATACTCGTCTTCTGCCAACCTTTAGTCCCACTAAGTTACACTTTGACTTGAGGGATGTTTTTCAGAGGCATCTCTGTATGTCAAATTATTACCATGGAAACCATAATTATTTGTTCTTTTTGAACTGTAAACATCACCTTTTAGGAAAGCTGGAGAAATGCCAAGATTTGGATTTTGTATCACAGTTCACATACAAGTTGTACATTCACACTCTCAGCAACCTAAGATAGAGTCATCATCAATGACAAAACATTATTAGTGCAAAAGACAACCATAAAATCTTAAAACTGATCTACTGTAAAGTATAAAGGTAAATTAGAGAAACAAATGTCTTTGAATTACTCCTGGCTAAGCATTCTTAGATCCTATCCTACTCTAGGTTCTCCCTGAAAATGATGAAGTACAGGGACTGTCTCTTGCCTCGAGAGTACTGTAACCTTTGCAGAGGAAATGTTAATACTTGATAGGAAATCTGGTCTTGTTATGGGTCAGTAATGACACATGGCAGTAATCTGTGGCAGACTTGTGTTTGTCAGGAGTAACATGGCCAACTTAGCTCCCTTCTGCAACCGAGCAGCATGGTGCCAGCGATATAGAGATACTTGTCAAAATCACTGCTAACAAACATCAGCTTTTGTTACAAGTTATAACATGAGCTACAGATGGAAGTGTTTGACCAGGATGCTACAGTTATAAATGGTGTGACATAAGAACATGGATAAAATCTGCTTGAATTATCAATAACGTTTGTCATCTTCTACATCGATAAAAGATGAGGTCTTTGATGAGATTTAGGGAAGCATCCTAAGAGATGTTTCCTAATGAGGAGGCATCTCTTTGTTGATTGCATAGTCCCCTCTAATAAACTTCAGAATGTCGCCCTCTACACAACTCATTATGAACTGGCCTGCTGAAGGTGGTCAACTGATACTTTCCTGATGAAACTTATGTGTGAACAGTCTAGTTGAAACTGGCACAAGTCATTGAGACAAATGCATTTCAGAGCTCCTTACATTTGCAACAGTCTTAGGCTACATGTGGTTGGTAACATGGTTTACCTCACTTAGACATGAGAATCGTGGGGTATTAAAAAATTGTCAGTGCAGTAAGCATGTAAAATATACTGCGGTTAAACCCTTTGTTAAATCGCCAGAATCCCATATATCAAATATGATGAGGCCCTCTATCAAACAAAGTGTACCTATCAGGCACAGTTCTACACATCCAGGGTTGCAGTCTGAGTGACAAATTTGCCACCACATTCCAGCCATAAGGAGCTTTTTGGGAATAGATTAATTAGATAAATTTGTGTTTCACTGCACTTTAAGACATTGTTTTTCTTTTAAATGTTTGTTTTCTCATTTCATAACCTTTTCTGTTCTCTTGGTTAGTAAAATTTTGAATTTTAAGTCAGTTGAACACCAAAGCCCCCTTTTGAATAGTGGCTCATATATGTGAACCAAAATGACCCCCAAAACAATACAGTCACTGTCAATAATAAGTGATTTGTGCATGGTACACACAACGTATCTCATGGTGACAACATATCTCATGTTGATAACGTCCAACATTTCAGACACCTCCTCCCCCCTCCCCCTCCCAAGGCATAAACAATTTCCACTTTTCACCAATTTTGTACCCAGTACCATGTACCAATTCACATACTGCCATATAGTTCCAAACCACACTAGACCAATTTGTAGTTCTTCCCTTAGTTACAAACTGAGCCGTAAAACCTCATCTAACTAACCCTTCCAATCTCGCCACCCGATTACTAATCAATAATTCCACCCGATCATACCATAATATACCATTACTCAACCAAGCCGTAATACACCAATAGTCATATTGTCATTGTGTCTGTGTTTACCCTTTATTTGACCAGATTTGACACTTCCAGCTTCCCTTTTCTCCTATTTCCTGAAGTCCCAGCTCAATTGAATGGCGGTTGTGGTGAAAGCACAATTGAAAATGACCATAAAGGCAGCTTTCATCTCTCTTCTATACAAATAAGTGACGCCCTTTGTGACAGCATGCGGATAAGGCATGGGCAACGGCTTGTTTGATGCAATTAGCCTTTACCTTTAACAGTGAACAGCTACTGTACAAAGAACAGCTGCACTGCAATCATATTGAAGAAAATGTTTCTTGCTTTTCAGTATATACAAACTAAGCTATATTAAAGTCTAGCCAAGCAGGGGTTCCCATTTATGAATTTCAACATGTTCAATTCAACTTTAAACAAAGGTGATACACCATTCACACAGTGAGACGTAGGATTCAACCTGAATATCGAATCAACTGTTTGATTCAATCAAAATTACATGAAAATATCCCAGTCTGTTTTACTACAAGGATTTTGTATAATTAAATTTTCCTATGGGTTTGTCAGTTTCAAGTTACACCATTTTTGGAACAGCACAAGTGAGAACCAGGCTAAGAAAGCACTAGGGTTAAAAACTGAGACATTACACATCATTCAGAAAGAACTACTTGCCTTTCCATATATGACAATATATACAAAAAATATGCAATCCCATTTGACAAATCAGGGAAAATCTGAGTTCTACCCCTGCAGTTCAACAAAACAAGCCCCTTCCCTCTCTCTCTCCAACCCCTCAACAACTTCCTGCTGGTACACCATTTACTCCAGTAATCTACAGTATACTAAAGTGTGCTCATTTTAAATTTAAAGAATTGCACTTTTTCATTTAGCTACCTCTTATTTACACAGATGGTGGTAATTAAACGTCACACAGTCTTCATGAGCAAAGTCCGCTAAGGATACATCATTTTTCTTCCCTTAATAAATAAGTCAAACTCTGCAATACCAATGTTGGTTTTAAAGTCATGGCTAACTGGTAAATTTTAATGAGACAATTGCTATGAAAACCTTCCTGTGGAATTTGCAACTGGTTTCCTCCATTCTGTAGGTATTCCAAGAAAGTGCAACCGCATTCTGTATCGTTTTTGTGTCACAAAATGAGGATACTGACCCAAAATACTACCAGATTGTTTTGCTCATTTGTCCATTAAATATGACTATTTGACAGCTCCACACTATGATTAACGGATGGAGGGGGGCACAGTTTGGCTAATTACCTCTGTGCCCCTTGGGTGCCTTTTCATATTAAATTATGAGAGGTAAAATAAAAATTAGCGGATCTATATTTTGGGAAATCATTTCAAATATCTTTCATATTTTAAAATTCTATGCCATTTCCAGAATTTTCAATTCCAATGTTTTCCAAAAGTTGATAAGCTGTTTTCCAGAGTTTCCTCGACGAAAACTTGAGTGCTTTATATTATGGTGATTATGACTTACGAATCATACTTGGTAATTTATGCTAGGCTTTTGGAATGGTTCAATGTAAACTATACAAATCTGACCTACAACATTTTGAAAAATGGAAATTTGTATTTTTGTATACCATGATTTTTTTTTTTTTTTGATTTCATGAACCAATCTTGAGAACAATAGGTCACATTTTTAAGATCCCAAGGACAGAAGCTCCAACTTCAAGGATTTTAGAAAGAAATACAAAAGTTCTACCCATAATACCCCTCAATAAACAATAGTAACCCTCTCCCAATTTCAGTGTCTGAAAATATCACTTGCTCAGAAAACATTTCTACGTATTTCAGTGCAGTTTACTTCTAAGAAGTTTTATAATAATGCACTGCCACCTTCTTTTGCAAATTCCATGATTTAAAACATGCACCAAAATGCCACCAACTTGAATTTATAAAATCCTCAGCCTCTGGCATAAGAACCATACAACAACTTCTACAGTACAAACTTCTATGCTTCTTTCCTTTCTTGGCTATTATATGGTCTGTAATATGCCACCTTATAAAAACATTTGTTTATTCAGGTCAAAATCAACAGGTTCACTCTGGTCATTCCCAGGAAGGAACAAAATAAATAAAATTAAAGACCAGAGGGAACCTAAAATATAGGTCACAAGTAGAAATAAACAAAATGCATTTGTCTCAAAGGATCCACCTCCCCCAACTGAATACTATATAACTTTTTAATTAAGACAATTTTGTACAGTCTATCAAGATTTTATTTAATTGTAATTTCTACAAAACATTTTATAAGCAAAATGTTTTCAAAGAAAGAATTCCGAAAGCACATGAAGATGTCAATTCTCATCTTTCAACAGAGCAACCTTCATTACTGAGGAAACAAGTCATTATTTGATTCTGAAATTCCCCTTCTCCAATAAAACAGCTGGTGGAAATGAGTGATCTGCTTGGCTAATAGAGTGCATGGCCTTGAAACAGGCAATCGACGTTGTATGTAAAGAGTCAGCCACTTTATCACTCTGAATGGGCTCCTAAAAATTAAACAACAGCACACTCATCAGAGTCAAAAGCTAAAATGCCTGTGACTAATTTAAAAGAATAGAAATAGAAATAATTTCTAAAATATGAGGTAGGCTTTTCCCTAATGTATATAATTAGATTGTTTTTATTCATTGCCTAAATCAAGAATGAAACAACAAAAGCCAAAAAGGAGGGATTGGGGTGAAACAATGTTCAGCAGTAAAAAACGAGGGGAGGGGGTAAAGGGTAGGAGAAGGGGCCTGGAAGGGTTTTCTTGATTTTATCAACTATGCCCTCCTTTCTTACATTTAAACTTCCGCTTCCATCTGTGTATATAGTGTGAGAAATCTCAAAGAATAAAATCAATAAAACAAACATGACTTAATTTCTGGATAAACTAAACAATTTTTTTTTTTTACACTGTTCATGAGCAGACAAGATGAGATATTAAGGCTGAGAAATGTGGTTAGGGAAGAATCCTTTCTACAAGAAATGCAACAAAGGGTAATCATTTTTGTTACACATATTGTAACTGGCTTTGAATAACATGCACAAATATTTTAACACAATTGGGTGAATTTTTCTATTGAAGCAACTACATTGTTTAGGAATCTACAAGCTATGATTACCTCATATTTATAATGGTAACTCTAACTTGCCTTGAATGTGTAATTTTACATCTCCTTCACATTCCACTTTCATGTTACGTTTGCACAATTGACTAGCACATGTAAACAGTAGGTGAAAAAGAGCAATATCGATTCCTATGTGCCTAGAGAAATGCATAGCACATAGGTATATGAAGCAAGGTGCTGAGGGAGTAGCCCTTCCCCCATCCCCACTCCACCATTCAGACAGAAAATTTGCTATTTTCTGGCAAAATATATCCTATTTTTGAGTTAACATGTCATTCAAGTTCCAGGCACAAGTTCTAGCCCCCAATTGGAAGCAGTACTGTATGCTTACGGCCATACTGCATGGAAGAATACCTTGGAGTTGGTCCTTCACTGTTATCACTTTGACACATGTTCTTGTACATCTCCTGCAGTATGCAACAATGCACCTGGCTTTATTCAAAAAAAGATGAAAAAAGCTACAATAATTTAAAAAAGAATGCAAAGTTGAAGATTCAATCTCAACTCATTTTAAGATCTAAATAGAAGTGTTCTCACTAGGGTGTGTACCTCGCATCACCCTAATTATAAATGCTGTACAGAATTTCACCCTTGGGAATTTAGCTAGATGGTAACATGCAAAGCAGAGGTAGTTTGTTCACTATAATTCCTGTTATAACACACTACAGAGAGACTATATGGCCAGCTATGCAGTTTAGCTTGAGGGAAGGCAAAAGCCTCCATATCTTCTAAAATAGATTTCAAAGAATGGATATGATACAATCTCAAATGGCTAACAGTTTCCAAGCACAAGACGGATGATCTAATCAATGCCTTTATCAATGCAGGAGTCTACCGAACAACACTGCCATCGTTTTAGACATCTTACCCTGGAATCGTAACAGATTACTATCAAAGCTTGGCAACTTGCCAACGACTTATATTCCCTAACTTGTCTTTCAAATATCCTAACCGTTACGACTGAAAGACCAAAACATATATCGTTCTAATGCCTAACTACATAAATAGTTATTTGTCTTTAAACTTTATTTTAACATATATTTGCAAACTTTTCCTTAACGACCAACATGTCAAATATTTGTCTTCTGTAACAGTTCCAATTGAATTCAGGCAATTAAAATTGCATGACACTTTATGACCCATTTTGTGTTTGCTTTTCTTGCTTGTAGCCGCTTCCTCCCTATAAGTGGGATATATACTGCAGCATACGTACCCTGTAATAGTGACATACATTTATATCCTGATTGAGGAAAGACTTGTTTTAAGGTACTTCAGATATTTTTCGAACATAAAGGCCTACATGTAAGCTCTAATTGGAACTGCAGTAATAACACATACTGTTCACTATAAAAGTAGGCATAAGCCTACGAGAAACTGCATATTATTGAGTTAAAAAGGCAAATGCTTGGTCAGTCTGGGGTGTACGTGACACTATTAAATGTTAGCATTTTTTTTTTTTGGTAGATTGAAAGTTATTAACTTTTGCCAAAAACAGAATATCAAATTAATCTTAAAAACTGATACTTTTCTTAATCAAGGACTCACAAATAAAAGTTTACACAATGCATAACAGATAAGTTAGTTAGATGGGGTTTTACGCCTCAACTTATAACCTTTTTGTTCAATCTAGCAGTGCCCACTGCCTTTTTTCTAGTTGTGGGGCACTGGAGATACAAAATGTAGGGCTTGCTCATACAATACTGTCTTGAAGTACATATGGTCCAGCCTCATTCAAAAGGAAGTATCTATTTAGCATGCAGGGCTTTTATTTTGAGACACAGCCTGTAATTTGCTGAGAGGTGTAAACTGTATGGACGATTCTACCCTCACCTATAGGGTTCATGCTTATTTGCATATTACATGATTCATTCATAATTTATTTTGGAATTCTCAAAACCGCCCAATTTTGCATGCATACATACCAACATTGTGACACATGATAACATATTGTTAGTCCTAACAAAAGCTTATGATTTAAAGGGATTGTCCAGAGACAAATTCAGTAAGCTCAAAAAATGCAGAAAATTTTTCTCTTTTAGGAGGTGAAAACCACATCTCAATAGCTTGCAGCATTTGGAAGATACAAATTTTCAAAGAAATGCAATTTTTTCTCAAGACGAAGTGCATTATGGGAAATCTGTGATGTCATCATGGCACATTAATTTGACAAAGAATTGAATTTCTTTATGATATTAATGCCGCTGTAGGGAAAATTTAGCAACTTTGTTTGTTATGCCCTATATATGGTGTAGATTTGTGCTAAATCTACATGGAAACATATATTCAAACATTCCAACAGTATCAAATTTCTAGGACAAACAGGACATTCAATTATAAAGAAAAACAAAAGGAATCTGAGGCAATGTGCCCACTGTACATAATAATCTGTGACCTTGATGAGAACTGGAGGCATTTTTTTAAAAAAATAGACACTCTTTAATATGAGATATCTCGAGTTAGGAAAAGAGTATTGCTAAGGGGTTTGGAGGACACCAATTAGAAAATTTTTCTCTTTCACATGAGACCCTTGTGAAATGCCACTGGAAAAAGCCTTTAAGTTAAACCATTCACACTCAATTTTTGTGATTGTCTTGAGGGTAAAGGTTATGTGCTCTATTACCTAGTATCATCTTTGATCTGATAACCACCACAACTCTTGCCATCAGCCTAAGTATACTGGGAGCTAATCCCCAACCTGTCATGAAATTTCCTACCACAATTATTTAAAGCCACAAGCATATTGGATGTATTCTCCAGACACATAGTACAGTCTATGTTGTTATCATCAATGACCTTATGACATTGATGTTTGGTTACATTGGTGACTCACTGGGTGGGATGGTCTTGTGGGAAGGATGGGGGTCAATGAGTTCAAACCAGCGACATTACTGGTGGAGAGAACAAAGATGGCAAAAAATGTCAAAAACATGAAGATCGGTCCTGACAGATGTATGATATAATTCAATTCAATTCAATTTCTTGAACATTTATTCCAGTCATTTTCAGGATGTGATGAATACATTTAAAGCAAAGAGCTATCAGGAAGGAACAGAACTCATTGACCCTAACTTTCTTGAAGACAACAGCAAAGTGCCAAAACCAAATGATGATTCATCTGAGTACAGTATCACCTAGTGTCATCTGGGGTAAAGTTCCTTATATGGGTTGGGCAATATGAAAAAATTCATACCAGTTTATCACCCAAAATTTTACAATGTTTCGGTACATTGCCACAATAGGGTTAACAAATTGGCAAGGATGAAATACTAACCTATAGCCTACTATGCAAATAAATTTTTCTTGACTTAACTTTCTTAACTAGGCCAATATTGATAATTACTGAAATTATTGACACTGTTCATCTTCTAAAACACCCAAATTTCATTCTCAAAAAGTCAAAGCTATAATCTATCAATCAATCAATGTATTGCTTCCAGTTCTATAAGTCACTGAGTAGGCCTACAGGCCCACACATAATAAAGGGACCAGTGCAAAAGAAAAACCCCTATGTGCTGCTATCCCCTCCTCAGCTACCCCCTCCTCAGCTCACCTCCTGACAAGTACTTTTGTCCTAACTAACACTATTACTCCAAGATATCTGAATAATTGATACACTTCTCACTTGTAACATTCCTAAATCCAGGACATTATGGCAAGTCTAAATTACAACAGGTACTTCCAACAGTTTCGTGTTAAGTTCAAGGTTTATTATAGGACATGATATAATTATATCCAGCTAATACACCATACCAAAATCATGTAACAACTCATGTACCACACTGTGTGAAGTAATGTACGTATGTCACAAACACAGTGTGAAATCACCTTTTTACATGCACAAGTGTCACAATGGCATAATGACTTAATTCAAGTTGCATTCAATGGGTTCTTCAACCTTTATGTAGTGGCATGCTACAGCCAAAATTAAGAACAATGTAAAAACAGAAAGGTACAAATATATAGGTTGGCATTTCAATATGTACAGTACCTCACAAGACTAGTCTGTCATTCATAAAAACAGAACAATTTTGATAAGTGCAGGTAAAAAATGAACATGCAACTCTTGCCATATTTTGACAAGGGTAAACTTGGGTAATCCTGATAGACCTATAAATTTTTTCTTGCTATCATCATGACTAGGAACTCCCTCCCCCCTTTTTCCCTTCCTCTCCCTCTGACAATCCCAGATAATTCCTACTGGACAATTCTCCTTAGGGAAATTTATCCCACCCAGGACAATATTCCCTGGCAGAAAATTTTGAATTATCCGGGGTGGGAATTGTCTGGGGGAGGGGAGAATTGTATCCGGAAGTTGTCATAGGGAAATGCCTCAGTGGGAATTGTTAGAAGCAAGGTCCTGTAACACCTGCAATACTCAACCATAGGGACAGGGTTTGAAATCCAAATAGTGAAGGAAGGTGGGAGTATTAGAAAGCTGACCCCAAAGTCAGTGGAACACCCAAGACAACTCTTGATTTATTAAAGACCCTGACAATTTATTATTCCTGTTTCACATTATTGTAAATTTTTCAACAGCTTAAAATCGGAAACTTGAGATAGGGAAAGGGAATAGAAGGGATTTGATCCACATAAAATGGGACATTCAAAACAACTTTTTTTTTGGGGGGGGGGGGGTTAATGGACATATTGCCCCACTTCTCATTTCTCTGTTACTTACTGTGAGTTCTTTTAAAATATTGCATGGGGCTGATTTCTTTGGGATGATTCCCTTAATAGAGAAATGGTAGTGATGTATGTCTCACACATGTAACAGTAATACCATGGAGCTACAATAACAAATGATGTTGATGTGAGTCATATGCAGCAAAGGCCAAACTTCAAGTTAAATGACACAAAATAGTCATCACTAAAACCAATGTTTTTTTTTTCTTTGAAATCATCACCTCCTGTTTAAACCGAAGTTCATACAATTATTACAATTTCAACAATTGGTAAAGGTTCGGTAAGGAGGGACATAGTAAATGCACGGTATTTCCCACATGCCAAACCAATGAAACATAGAACAATGACCATGAAGGTAAGTGAGTCACTGACAATTGGTCTTCACACTGGTACAAAAAGAAGGGCGATCAGGCAAAGAAAGACGGAGTATAAACAATGCATATGTTACAGAAAACGCACAAGTAAGCTCATAGGCATGTTAAAGGAAGCCTCCTCCCTTTCCCAAATTTCTCAACAAGATGTACAGTAGGCTACACATATGCAGGCACACTATAGTAGGCAAGGATGCCATCTCTCTTAATTGTGTATGTAGGAGCCATCTTTCCTGATTGTATTTACAGGATGCATTATGTGGGCACCCTAAATAGGCAAAGAATCCATCCCCCCTCCAAATTGTAAACAGGATTGGTACATTAGAGAGAACATTCAGTTATGGTAACAGGTAAGTGAAAAGACCCCCCCCCCTTTGCTCCCTTTCCCTCTCTTTCCTCTTCCCTCCTTACCCATACTCCCTCCCTCTCCCTCCCTCTCCCTCCCTCTCTACCCTACTCTCAATTGAGATTATGCTCGATCCCCACCCCTGCGCAAATCTATGGCAATCCATGACAGATTTCTGTATTGGATCCATGAAAATACTCCCACTCTCTCCCTCATTCAACCAACCAAAAACTCTTCCTCCAGCAACTACACTCTCTCACAAAACTTGACCTGATGGTTATGTGCACTTTCAGCACCAGAGACATACCCTTGCTTTTGGTTAAGCTATAGCCTACATGTGCATGAATTGATCAAGAAGTGTTTCCATGCATGCTACAGTACCACTAATGATGCTACAGTACCACTAATGATGCTACAGTACCACTAATGATGCTACAGTACCACTAATGATGCTACAGTACCACTA
>WURT03051871.1:18519-33078 GCA_009936505.3 Holothuria glaberrima
ATAATGCTACAGTACCACTAATGATGCTACAGTACCACTAATGATGCTACATTACCACTAATGATGCTACAGTACCACTAATGATGTTGGTTATAAGATGGACACCCACATAGATCCATTTTGGATTACCTAGCAACCATTGCACACATGGAACCTCTGATCAAAACACCTGTGGCCCAGCTGGTATAAACCTCTTGCATATGGAACCATATCCCACCTGCAGCAGATGAATCTCAATTTATCTGGAACTACAAGTTCAATCATATGTTAGACCACCACGGGATCCCCAGCAAAGATTCCTCTGTGTCGCTGGCACCGTGGGTATCACTGGGTATGCCTCTGTGAAGTCTTCTACGACATGCCATCGTCATATAGCAAAAGCTCACATTTTCCAGAAGATAAACATGACCCCATATGGAATACACAAGAGCAGATGTGGCTTGGGCAATAAGGATGTTCAGCATTTTCCCCACTGCAAAGCTCTGCCCCTGGATTTTTCTGGGGGCTACATATCCCTGAAAGTTGTTTATTAACCTGATATAAATGTACTACTTGATAACAATATTGGTTTTGTGAAAAGAATTTCCCAGCTGTGATACATTAGCAGCGACTTGTTCTCAATATGGGGGGGGGGATCATGAACCCATTTCAATGAGGGGATATGTGTCCCCCGTTCTCCCTCCCCCCCCCCCATCATCACCCATGCTTTAATATATACTTCTTTTTTTCACAATAATCTTATTTTGTAAAATAATTTTGTCAGGGTGGCATTAACTTAGAAAGTAGACATAGTCTGCAATCTGCAAAAATGTTCCAAAATTACAGGAACTTTCATGTCAGTGAAATTATCCCTTCCTTTTATAAATGTTTCCTTCATAGTTCCGGTACATGAATAGGAGATAGGGGCCTGGGGTCTATGATATTAATAGAATGTTGCTTCCTTCCTCACCTTCAAACTATGCTTGATACTTTCCATTTTGAAGTTAATGAACCAAGTCCTATGCATACTATTGATGATAACATGACCTTCAGTTTAGTTAGATGAGGTTTCATGGCTCAATTTGTAACCAATCGGTTTAAGTCAGGATGGCCACAGCCTTTTTTCCAGTTGTGGCTCACTGGATTGTTTTCCCTACTCCATTGCTTACTGCAAAGCACGAAGCACAATGGCAGTAGGTTCCATTTTGAAAGATTCACAGCATTTAAAGACAAGCAGTCGTCACCCCAACGTACAACTTTAGTGTAGGGGTATCAAAATTCTCAGTTGGTTAATGCTCTTTGATTGACACGAGAGTTTGAAATTCAAAAGATGCAGAGTAGCTTACATCCCACACAATGCTGAGAGAGGCTTGGATTACACATTATAGCCTCGTATGCTCATGAGGACATGGCCTTAAGCAATAAAATAGGTTTGTGCCTGGACAAGGAGGAGCTTTATACAGTTACGGGAGGAGGTACAAGTTGCTTAGTTGGGAGAATTGAAACCGTCTGGGATGAAAAGGATTGCCCTTTTATTGTATGAGGTCAATTACTGTAAGAAACAAATTCTGCAATTAAAGACATGAACAAAATGTGAAGGCCAAGGAAGAGGCCTGTGGTAGTAAGAATGCTTGGTTTTCTCAACCCAAAGCATACTTGTATGATCATTGCACTAGATTACAGGATTTGTCCCCTTCCCCTCTCTCTCCCACCCCTTCTAGAAATCCTGCCTTGGCCTTGGAAGGATAAAATACCATCAATAGTGCTTCAAACTGGGTATCACAAACACACATGATAATTTAGTGTATCAGTACCTCAGGTTCCTGCAGTACCTGTTCAAAATGAAAATGTACAATGAATACTGACCGATAAGTAGCGCAGGCCTACTGCACATAACTCTTCCATTTTTGGAGTCGGGTACATACTGCCCTAGGGGTCACAGCTCTCATGCAATGAAGTCCTACAATTACATCACTTTCAATGCAGGGGTATAGCCAGATTGAGCAGTGGTGAATACTGCCGCACACTAGCCCATCAATCAGTAGGCCTATAATTTACAATGCAGGTTTTTTTTTCTTAGGTTTGCGTTTGCAAAGTTACCTAAACCAGACCTACAACAATTTTATTTGTCTTTGGTTGTAAACAAAATGTCGCTTTGTTTAGAAATTCATTTTAGTGCACAACACTAATGAAAACTCACTGACTCCCCATGACCTTAGTCCTTATCCAAAGTGCATCTCATGTCAGGCCCACGCCGAAGTTACATCAAGAAAAACAATAGAAAACATAAAGAAAATGCCAATTCCACGCCAAAGATCTTCAGATCTGAGTGCATGGAATGCACCCTGGGCCCTTATTACGGGTAAGTGAGGGTTACAATTGTAGAAAGGAGGTAAGAGAGGAGCGATGTAGATACTCACCATCTTAAACTCCTCCTGACACTCTTTACCCTTTGAAACACAATTTCCTGCATTCTCTGTCCTGAGTTCTAAATCCTTAGCACACATGAGTATTTTTATCTGCAGAAAAATTCCACAACTTCCTCTCTGATGCTCTCTCAAAATGTCATTGGACTTCAAAGAAATTAACAAAAGACTCCCTCCGAACAGGCCCAAAGTGCAACTGGTAGGCACAACTATAACCCTCTACTTTGAATGAAAATCCGTTTTCCTTCCTTGTGCATTCAAATTTTGGCAGCTAGTAAACACAGACGGCTTCCTTGGATCCACGTGAACTCATTCCATCAACATGCTTTTTGAACAACTCATTCCGTAAAGGCACCGAAATAATTACCCAATATAATGAATGGAAACTACTAAGCATAATGCTTTATTAGCTGACAAACAGAATACAATCTGGAGGCCAAGTGTGTCACTACACAGGAGTTGAATTGTGTGGGACCAGTCCCCAGATAAGTGCTATACTTCATGCACCAATGAACACCTCTACTAGCAGTAAACTGGCACCTCTGACAAGCTAACCCATTGATAGCGAAGACAATCTACATTGGAGTGTACCATAAGTGTGTTTACTCAGTGTTTTTTGAGTTTTTGACTGTGAAAGTACAGGACTGGAGGTCAAATTTTAGTAGCAAGGTCATCTACTACATATGTACATGTGTCCTCAACCAACCCCTGTGGTTACACATTCTCCCAGCTAGACTCCAGCTGTGGTTTGGGACTATATATATATGAAGTCACCTCATAAATTCCAAAGTTTTAGTCCAAAATTTATGGACGGTACCAGTCAGAAAGTTTGGGCAAGGATTGGTTAGTGTCCCCAGCATCTTTAAATATTGAAGAATTATTTGAGGAAGGATTTCTGGAAACATGAACTTCTTGAACAATTGTACAAAGAACATAAAGATGAGTTCCCCTTTGCTTAAACTAAAAGGAAGGCATTGAAAGCTCCCTATCTCACTGTTTTCCCCCTATCCCCCCCCTAGTCAACTGAAAAAGCAAAATTCTGGAAGTGGCATAGCCAGAAAACTCTCCTCTTGGGAGGAGGGGGTGGAATTCCCATGTGGACTTCACTATTTTACTGGGGGCACCAAATATGATATCCATACACTTTTTCATTCTTGAATTTTCCAGTGAGTGGATTCCCAGGGGAATAGGGACTTAAGAAGGGGAGTGGGGGTACCCCACTGAAGTTTTCTTACACAAATTTAAATTTATTCTTCATATGTTTTGTCACAACTAATTTAACAATACAGAAAACCCTCCAAAGAGGGATTAAAACTCTCAAATTAGCCAGATAGTGGCAAAACATATCTTGCTTGAAGGAGGTGAGGCAAGATGGAGAGAGAAAGAGTGGTTCTACCACATCGCCCCGTAGCAGCGGGACGGCGCCATCCTGGTGCTAACATTTTATGCCAGATCGTACTTCCAGGCAAGTTGGAGAATTACATATGTAAATACTCCCTGTAGGAGGTGATGAGGAGTGAGACAGACTACTGTTTTAAAGACAATATATGATGGGCAAATGAGGAACAGAGAAAACTGTTATCTAAGCGAGTGACCTTGTAGGCAAATAACCGTAGTAAACAAAACAATGCCTGTAGCATCTATTTATCATAAAAGCCCTTTGACCTGCCCATAAATAAAAGTTACAAGAGTCCCATCTCTACTACCAAAAGGAGGTATGATGCATATTCCACAATCAGGAAATTTCCCACTTTGTTGGGGAGCCTTTATGCGTTCAATAAAATACGTAATCCTAACGATAGTCAGTATCCCTATAATTTTCCAAGTTTCATTTTCCTCCTCAAATTCTTGAAATAGAAGCCAAAAAATTTTGTTTGAGGCATATGGTGCTGCTCCCCCCTCTAGGGAGGGGGGAAGCTTGGCCCCAGTTGGGTAAATCCTGGTGCCACTGCTGGATGTTAGTGTTGATTATTATGGAGCAGTACCTACAGCAGAGGAAAGGACTTTACAAAAGTTTTAAAAATCGTTTAAGGAAGAGGACAAAGTACCTTTAACTTAATACGAAGGTTACAGGCGATCATCACTCCTTGACAAATGAAACAAAATATCTACATCAATCCCATCCCCAAATCAATTTCCAAATTCAATAAACATACTAACAAATTATATATTTGGAAAGGAAACCACCAAGTTTATAACTATTCAATTGAAAATAAACAGAACACATCTCCAGAAAAGAGCTAGTACATTACTCTTGTATGATTTCTGCTATAATCCACTCCTCGTGATAGCATGATGTTAAACAAAACCATTTAAACCTTTTCCGCCTTCCATCTCAAACACTGTTCAATACTGTGTATCTATCTACAATAGAGGCAAAATGCCTTTCCTGCTCATGATCCCAGGATTTCAACCGACGTGCGTAGCAAGCAAATTTATTCCAGTAACCCACCCTTAATGAAATTTGTTCTCAAGTGGGTGATATATTTTTTACATCGCTCATACATTTCCACTCTCTCTCTCTCTCTCTTTACTGTCATGAAAGATTATTCATTTAGTCATATTTTATGTCTTTCACCGTTTTCTCTCTCCTTGGTTACCAAACAATACTGCCAATAACATATATTATTTTTTTTTTGGTTCATTTTATTTTGTATTTCCAATTTTTTTTTTGTTTTGTTTTTGCACCTTTCCAATTTTTATTACCTATTTTTGGTAAGAAGAGACAAGGCCTCCTATTATGTCTTCTTCCTTAATTTCATTTTCTATCATCATTTATTGTTTTTCTAATCATGTCCTTTTTTCTCCCTTTTCTTAGATTTTGAAAGATGCAAGTGGATGTCACCTGACCTTGAACACCCTTAACACCCCAATAAGTGCTAAATGCTTGGTGAGGCAAGCTTCAATGCCAATATGCTTCATTTTGAGCCAAAACCTTGAATTTCTTCCATTTTTTTCACAATGCTAAAAGCCTTAAAGAACATGAGATTTTATAAAGAGTTACATGTAGCTACCTTCATTGAAATTTGATAATGTCAAGTCAATATTGAATCGGGTGGGCAATGGATCAATAAACTACTACGCAAATGAGCAAAAGTCCGAATGTCACACATGTACGGTGAAGTCATTAAATGAAACATTTCTTGTAGCGTCTGCCACAAAAGTTACGTACTTTGGAGAATCAGCTTAATTTTGTGGACTGCAAATTACTGTACTGTTAATACTTCTAAGAAATAGGCAGTCCAAGCTGCTGTGATGTAGCTGCCAAATAAACTAGCTCAAATCTCTGAGTATGAAAAGGCATTGGAAGACAAGACATGTATTACAGATATATTCCTTCTATTGTACAAAAGAAGATTTCAGAGAAGTACGGGGATAGACAATATTGAAGTAAAATAGACTGTAAAAATGTTAGCAATGTTGATGTTGTGGGGATATTTCCTCCCCATGCCCAAAAGGATTTCTGCCCATGAATGAATTAATTTGCAACATTTCTTGACAGAATGCAAAAAAGTGAGTTTTTCTTTTTTTATTACAATCAACAAATAGAAGTGATACATCTAATAATGACCATGTTTGGTTTTATATACTTTTTAAGATTTTGGTCAATATTATCCTCTTATATAGACTGCAAATTTTCTCTGTTTTAGTCCACAAACTACAAGTGAAAAACTCAACTAGGTTTGGTATCAGTAAAAGGATAATATTACAAAAAAAAAAAAAAAAAAACCTATTATACCAATTTCTAGGTTCTGGTGGTAAAAAAACAAATTGAAGATGACAATAAACACTTACTCTTTGTCCTGTTTAGACTTTATCTCTGAAAGTATCATTGCTTAGATGGCGTCTGTCCATATATTCCAAATTTGGCTACTGGCAATATTTGCCTTTAAACCTACAGCTGTTGGACTCAATACATACAAACCTGGATGGATGCTTAATTAGTCATCATTACCATCATCGATTAGTTCCATTGTTCTATAGGAAGACTTAATTACCTTTTACCAGCAAGCAACATGCTCAGGGCCAACTTTAATCAAGCCAGACGGTTCATGAGACTGTGACAAAGCTTGCATTACTCTAAACCAAGACTGAGGGGCCACAGGGATTTTGGTCCCTCTTCTACAAGTATTTTCTTCACTGAAAATCTTTGCCCTACATGACAGCAAGAGAAAAGTAGAAGCTCATATTCAGGGAAACAAACAGAACACGTAATTGGAGACAAACCTTCGGGGATACACAGGTCAAGTTTATACCAGCAGGGTAACTAGATGTCAAACCTTTGCTCACGCCACTGCCAGACAGAATTCAAGCATTCTTGTCTCAATTACTGGCCCAAAGCTGGCCGTAATTTGCAAGGCAAGACAGTCGACTTACACCATTGAGAAAGCTAACTGCATGACTGAATTTTACTCATGTGGTGGTTGGTCAAGGAAAGGGTGGGGGGGGGTATAAAATTCCCATAGTCCTTAATTGTCAACCAGGACAAGCTTTTAGGCTACACTAAAAGAAGATGGATAGTTTTGCTTCAATTGTCAATTTCTGTCAATATCTATCAATGTTGTGAAGTTGATAAAAAAGTATTGAGGTTTAATTACACTTATTTAAATTTAGACACCCAAATTTGACTTTGCATCGCCCTTTGCTAAATCATGTCAGGGAGCTCGTATATGTTTTCTTCTTAATCAAGGGACAATATTCATCAATCACTGAATTCCATGAACCTCTCTGGTAAAGGAATACATGAAGCCCCAATATTATCGTCCATACATTTGTACCCCTCTCTTACCCGCAATCATAACTGGCATACGAAAAGACGGGATAGTCAAAGGGAGCCCTCTAACGGAGGGCACCTCTCACTTCCTAGTGTGTCATGTCAGCAAGTATGGAGGAGTCATACAGATTAATTCACATCATGTGACATTAATTCTTTCAATTTTAAAAAAATATGCCATATTCTGAACCATTGCTTTTGATAGTAATACAAGGGATGTAAGAATAGATTTTTTGCTTTGGCCAGTGTTTTAATAAATAAAGTTGAGGAAGCTGTTTTTAGCTGTTTACCTTTCATTTTTAGTTTTATACATGAGTGACAGTTAGAGGTTTAAGAAGTACAATACATAAATCAAACATTTTCCAGGAATTAAGTTTCAGAGGCAATTACTTTCTCTAAAGTAAATGAGCAGTCACTCTAATCTTTTGAAACCGCTAAACCTTATGCATATTATATATGTATTTTTCCCCACACAAATATCTTTCCTTATTTTTCAGAATATACATATTGCATATTGAAGGTAAAGTCAGCACTAGGATCTGCATGGTTTACACAATTACACAATTCAGTAACAATAATATTGTCAACTGATAAAAAAAAAAGCCATAGATGAATTAGGATACTAGGGTATACTTATTCAAATTGGAGTGGCAACACTTGTCCTTTAAGCCAATTACAGAACCCTTTATTAAACAAGCTCTTTATTTATAAAAGAATACTATTAGTGCTTACAGCGGATTGGATAAAAACAGTAACATGAAAGCAGTGAAAACTTAGAAATCAGGATAGCCAGGGTCCTACCCAAGCCTGGGTCATAATAAAGTGGGCTTTTCAACCAAACAGCAATACATTTCTTACCCAACTAAATTAACCTTCTTAACCAGAGAGAATCCAAATATTTGGTCAAAAATGATCAATTGGAAACACACAGTACAAGACCTCTTGTATATACTATCAGTTCAATTTCCTTTTTAGCAGAAGTTTGAGTAATCCCACATCACAGTGGGAAAATATTGCACACTCATCTATTTCAAAATCCTTGCTGATAGAGTACATTTAAACACAGGCAGGTCATTCTCTGCCAACCCCCACCCCTCGAATCTGAAAATGACATTTGCATGACTCTACTATGTGGCACGAAAATTTTGATGCCCCTCTCTTTACCCTAAAAATGAATAGTTTCCTATAAATTACTTGGAGAAGCCAGCAGTTACATGGGAATTCTGTTTTAGTTACACTTTGTTCCTTACATATAACACAATCATGTTTAAAGAGGAAATGCAGTCACCGCAATTTGAATAAATAAACCCTGGTATCCTTATTCATAAATGGTTTGTTTTAATCATGTGACATCATCTTTGCGACTGTATCACTTGATCCACTCAGAATATCTGCTTGATTAACTTCAGTGGGCAATGTTTAATATCTGGTTACTTGCAAGGAAAATAAGAGGATGCAATTAGTTGATATTTTGAAATAAGTTTGGGGTGAATGCATTTCCCCGTTACGGTACATGTAGGCCAATAACCCCAAACCATCCATACCCTTTTTAAAACTGCAAACTGAAGTTAGTCTTATAGGTCTCATTGGCCTTGTTAAGTTCTGACCACTTCTTTTAAACTTTGCATGAGTCAAAACAAGCTGCCCAGACTTCATGCAAATCTCATTCCACTTCTCTCACCTCCAACCACACCTTTGCATGGAAAAGAGGCTGATGGTCACCCTTAAATGAGAAATAATTTCATGGAATGTTATCAAACATTTCCTAAACAATACATAAACTTAATTCATGCTAGCAAGTAATACCTCCATATGTTCTATTATATACAGCTGCAAATTGTGTTAAACGATATGTTTTACTGCACATGAACAGTCAGTCCAATCACCACCCATTAACCGACTCTTCATGAAGTTTTATTCAAAATGTTCAAAGCCTGATTTACAATTTCACTGTGTTACTTAAATACAAGTACAAAAAAATATGAAAAAAGTGAAATTAAAAAACTACAAATCCCATCTCTGAATATGACTGATATATTATACAGTCTTTTACATGACTGTTTGATGCTACTTATTATGCAATCTATTAAGAGCTCTGTTATGACAGTAATATAAACAAAAAGATAAGAATGCTCCAGAGGAAATTTTACAAAAAAAGCACAGCTCACCTCACAAAAGCGTTGCTCTTCTCTTTAAAAAGCACATAGACAAACGATCACATTAGATCCTTGAATTTAAACTGAGTAACTGTTTACACAGAGATGTATGCAATCCCATTAAAGGCGCTGGTTTGAATATGGTAGGGAGAGAGCATACACCACTTGTGGCTCAAACTAAGTTACTGGAGAACATATGTCGCTCACTTGGCCATGAGAAATAACAGAGTAATCCCAGGAGGAGCTTGAAACTCGACTGAAATTCAGCAAGATGGGCATTAACACGAACAGCGACACCCACTCCTGGCTGTTATGCCAAGCTCTCTGTGAAGTTCAGATTTGGCTCGGCATATCCTTACACGTTTGCAATATGACAGATAATCTGAAATGAGGCTAACCAGGAGGTGACTGCGTTTGAGCAGACACTTGAATGCCGTTAGTCAAATGTGTTTTGTATTAATCAAACTTGGGTTTACACGGTAGTCAACCTCGTAAAAACTGCCTTGCTGCTCTACCGTTTGTAAAATTATTTCTAACACTCGGCAGTCATGGTTGTACGACACTTTTGCATGTATGACAGAACGATTATATTCAGTTTATTTCTGATTGCACTGTGCCTCATTAGAGGCATCATCTACTTAAAATATTTACAACAACGTTTCTGACTTTCTTGCAACCTGAGAAATGACAGGAGGCTAACAGTATCTTGGAATGCGATTTAACCAATAAGTTTTGAGGAACGTTCACCATGCCTCACAAAAGTAAACAAATTTCATTTATCAGTAAGCTTAACTGATTTCACAAGGCATACACAAACCTACTTTCTTTCAGAACAGAATTGTCCATTGTAAAATCTTTCCAGTAAATAATTTTCAGCATCCCAGAGGTTATTTTCTCCTCCACAGAATCTCCCAGATAAACTGTTAATCCAAGTACCCTGGCTCGTTTCTCGCTGAGATAAGATGATAAAGGCTGTCTTGCCTCTCAACTCCAAGTATTAAAATTGAACCTGCCTCTGATGAAATTCATTTAGACAGGAAAATTGATCCGACTCATAGAAATATCTGGGATGCCAAAATTTCTCACCACATAGCCACAGCAGTTCAATTGTGGGACAAATGAGCACTTGACTTTACACTACTTCCTTGTGCTAATGTTATGAGCTCTATGGGAATTGTACTCATTTCCTCTTTAATATCGGAAATGGGTGGTTTTTATTCTATTTTTGCAGTAGCAGAAAATTGTTACTAAAATTACTTTCAGAACAGGTCATATTGCAAAAAGTAGTCAGATGGGTTGGGTGGTAGACTATAACAAATGTCTGTTGGAAAGTTGAAAATCTTAGGAGATAGGTTGTGGAGGGGGGGGGGGTGAGACATTCTACCAAGTTTATGATTAAATTAAATTTTTCTTGAGCCATTTACTCCTTCTCTTCCCCCTCCCCTCTCTCTCCCCTCTCTCCCTTCTCCCTCCCCTGACATTTTCAGATGAATCTCAACTACTGGCTAAAAGAACTGTGTTTCAAACTATTTGATTTTACATTGTACTAACATTACCTGGCACAGTAAGACTGCAAAATTGAGAAAAATAGTTTTGTAAAAAAAAAAAAAAAACTTTTGGTGAGGTTTAATTCCCCTTGAAGCAGTTTGTACCTTACAGTCTCCTGAAAGCTTGAAAGGAGACTAATTGATTCATTTTAAAGGCCTATATTGATTGATTGATATTGATTGTAGCCATGGAAAAAAGACTAAGTCTCATACTTTAAAGAGTTCTAATTTATTTCCATGGGTGTAGCCAATGATGTACACCAGATGCCTTCTCAAGGAAGCTTTGAGATGAGTCTCAGGGAGCAAATTATACAGAAAAATAGTTTGTGAGTTTTCCCTTCATAGGTATGCCATACAGAGTGTCAACATTTTGGCGTACAACCTCCCCCCTCCCCCTTTCCATCGCCACCCCTCACCTTCCTTCATCTCAACAGTCAAGTTAAACATGAAATTTGCAGATGAAACCATAAAAACATCATTTAATGATAAGACAACGGGGTCGAGCTAGATTTTGGAATAACATCAGGACAGCTTTCTCGCGAGACTGTTGATGAATTAATATATACTGTGCATTTTTCCTTCAACTATTGGTGGCTCTTCTGTGTCTCCCTTCTGAGTCTCCCTTCTGAGAGTGGGAGAACAGTTGGAATGGGAAAGCAAAACAAAAGGAAGGAACAAATATTTTTTCCCAATAACACTGCTCCCTTAATCTTTAATCACACCCCCTTCCCTCCCCCCCCCTCGAAAAAATAGCATTGTGTTAGGTAAAGACAATCATAATGCATTCATGTGAAACTAGCTCCAAATACTGAAAACACCCCCTGTTCACTTAAAGGGAAAATGTAGTCCCCCCCCCCCATTTGAATGGGTGTGCCCTGTCATCCTAGTTCAGGAATGTCTCTTATCAACCATGTGACAATACGTTTGTTACTTATTTGTTAAATTCATGCAGTATAACTCCTTGGTTTACCTTCAATATTCAATGTTTGTATATAAAAACATAATGAAAGATACTTGTGAGAGAAAAAAAGAGAAGATTTGTAAGATTTGGCAAACTTTTGAAAATTAACTTGGTGCGGCGGCCATCTCCCTTTGACAGATGGCTTCAGGCCTGTTGCTAATGACATGCTATGATTAGTTGGCACACATTGTGGGTCCTTCCCTTGTCATCCTAAATGCCATCCTTACATAGGGTCTAAGATGTGTCCCATCCCCTTTGAGAAATATCTGATCATGCAAAGTGGCTTAGGTGTAAAATGGTGCTAACTTTGACCAAGCTTAAGCTGATATGTTTCAGAATTCTCAAGTTTGAATGAATCCTTGTTTTGGCAGGGGAAGATTTGGATGTGTCTTTGAGGAGTCCATTTATTTTGATAAGTTCTTCCCCATTTTTGAAAAATTTTTGTCGAATGTAGGTTGGCTTAGATGCAAAATTGTGTATCTTTGACAAAGCTTCGCAATGACGACATGGCTAGATATTTTCATTATTTAGTATGTTTCTGATTTCTTTAAAGGGGCTCATTGAGTTGACATCAATTATTTTAGTGACAAGTTTGAAGGAAATCATTGCTCGACAATGCTTCTGATTAGCCTCAATACTCCTGTTTCACTTCCTGCAGTTACTGAAAATGTGAGAAATTGTATTGTTTTTGTGGGAAGGGATTGCATATGATTACTACATAATGGTAAAAAGTGTCTGGTCACAAAGTTGTAATAAATGATTTTAATCATTAATTACCCTATCATTGCCACTTCAGTTGTGAGTCAGATGTGCAGAAGCTCTTAGTTTGATCATTTACCATCAAGAAGTGAGTAAATCTCAACAGTTGTGAAAAAAAATCATGAATTTTGTGAACCAATTCAATAAGCCCCTTTAATAAATATTTATACTGATTGATTTATTTACTTACTTATTTATTTTTTCTATTTTTTGGAATTCTGGAATATGGCATGGCAAAGTAAATGCCCCTCACTATACATGGAAAAGATGTTGGTTCATGCAAGAAAGGCAAGTAAGCATTATAATCATGGGATACCTATGAGGTCATGTGTGGGTCAAATCACAGCTGATTTTCTTTATTAGTCTCATACCATAGTAGTATGTTAAAAAATGTAATTGTCTGAAGCCAGGAAATGGTCACTGAAAATAGGAAGGAATGTCCAGGTGGGGTAAACTTTAATCTGAAAGTTCTCTAGAGGATTAAAAAGTTAGGAGTACTTTGATATGGTGACCATAAACAAGCTGACGGAGGAATTTGCATTCATTTCCAAAGAGAATGCAGGACTTTCAAAATAGAGGGCGCTATCCTATTTTACATTTTGACAAAAATGATTATGTTACTCTGAGGCATAACAACTAAACAGCTCCCCTGCATTCGGTAAAGCTTTCTAAAAATAAATAGGCCTACTCAAAATAAGGGATCATGGTCATCCATCTGGCTGGGCTATTCCATTATAACTGAAGGTGATTTGCATAACTTTAATTTCACATTTTTATAGGTAAATGAAGCATCATTGTTAAAATAACCCTTCTGACACTGTTTCTAAAAATTACATAATATAATACAACCAACAGCATTTTGAGAATGACACTCTTTAAACTTTTATTTCTTTTAACAGAATGTTTTAAAAACTTCATTATTCCTGAGAATAGGAATGCACTATTTTGCCAGATGGTTAGTTAGAAACGATCCAAAATAAGGTACCATCAGTAGAACTTTCTTTCTTTATCTCAACTTTTTTAAAATGGGGTACCAACATCACAACAAAATAAAAACAAAAATCAAAAACCATAAAGCCCTTTTGGCTGTCTCAAAATCATTCATGAAGCTCTACAGCCCAACTCACAAAAAGATTACATGTATTTAGAGGACTTCATATTTGAACTTTCCATTTTTTACAGCAAATATAATAATCCATGACTCATAGATTGAACATTTGACAAAAGATATAATCCAAGATAACTGATGGCTCTTTTGTTATCAGAAAAGGCTCTCAATGCAATTGGCTACATGTGTCACCTGTATAACACAAAAGGCGGAAATGAAATGAACAGAGGGAAAATAGATACCAGATTGCTGGCATCCTGGTATCACATTCCATGGTATACAAGTTTTCTTCTGAAAGTTTCTGTGTTTGTGAGGCTTTCCCATTTTAGAGTTTACAATCAAGTGAATTGTGCTGGTATGGAAGACATATAGACAATATGTACTATGAACGATGCAGTATGCCAACTGAACAGGGGGTGTACACATGCTTGTGAAAAATGACCTATCATTTCAACTTCCTGGTATAGGTTAAGTTATAATACTAAGATGTGCACGGCACTACACTGGGTAAGAGTAGCATTACACAGGGTGGGGAGAACAGAATCAGGGAAGGGGTAAGGAAATCTGCATCCATCGTAGGCCTACCAATCTGTTCCACTCTTTCCCCTCTCACTCTCTTCAATCCATCAAGATGTCTATTTTAAGCCTGAGCTTCATGTCTATATTCTGTCAAGCTTTCTGGGCGAGGGGAAGTGTAATGGGGAAGGGTAGTTGTCCTGGGATTGGGGAGTAAACAAACTGTTAATTAAATAAGTGTCCAGGTTAGATACAGTGTTAAAGGCATTTTCCAGTGGCATTTCACAAGGGTCTCATGTGAAAGAGAAAAATTTTCCAATTCATGCCCTCCAA
>WURT03051883.1:0-14230 GCA_009936505.3 Holothuria glaberrima
GTTAACACGATATCTCAAGGTAGGAAGCTTGGATGAATGTCATACTTAGTATGTAGATGCGTTATGGTGAGACAAAGAGTTCTTTTGTTTTTGGTGGAGGTCAAAGGTCATCTGGGGTCACCGGAGGTCAAACCCTTAAAATTTTGTTTAAAACACGATATCTTGAGGAAGGGAACTTGGATAGATTTCATACTTAATATGCAGATGTTTTACGTTGAGACTGAGAACCCTTTATTTTGGTGGTCAAAGGTCATCTACGGTCACAGGGGGTGAAACTTTGAAAACCAAGATCTTTATTTGGGGTCACTACAGGTCAAAAAAGAAAATTTCCCAAAATCTTTATCTGGGTCACCCCACATGTCAAAAAGTAAAATTTCCCAAGAATTCCCAAGATCATCATCTGGGTTACCAGAGGTCTAAAGGCAAGGATTGCCAAGATTTTATCCTGGGGTCACCAGACGTCAAAAAGCAAGAATTCGCAAGATCAAATGTGAACACAAACTGTATTTTGAGAACACATTAAGATAGCATTTGACCAGTGACTGAAAGAAATGTGATAACATGGCCTTATTTGGATCATTGCAACCTCAATGCATTTTTGGATTCTGGTTTAGTTGTATAATTACTTTCATGTTTTTGGTATTTTTCCATTTTTGGCGGAAAATCTGTGCCGGGTGGGACAGTACATTTACATTTGACCGTGAGTGCCGGGCGCAAATAAGGAGTGCTGAGCAACCCTGCCTGGCGCGGCCCACCGTAGCTAGAACCCTGATGAGAACCACCATCATATCCTTAATCTTCATCCATGTTTGACTGTATTGAGGTACAGCAGCATTGCTGCTCTAGTTTACTGCAATGTAGCTTTCAACTCTTGGTCAAAAATACTGTATAGACAACTGAAAAGTATGAAAAATGTTGTATGAGACCCTTTATTTCCATAGAGTAGGCTAAGATTTGCAGCACGTCAGGCATTCATGTTTTCAGTTACTGTAGTATTACCTGAAGGCAATGTCAGATGTAAAGATTTTCACCCAGCCATTGAGCAATACGGTCCTCATGAGCTGCCGAATGTACAGTAAGCCAGCCACCACCCTCCCTTTCATTGCTTTCACTTTAGGAAGCAGGAGAGAAAAATTGTCTCACATGTCAATACCCTTTGCTTCTCTGAAAAGTTGCCAAAGATTTACAATCTATTTTGCTCCTACTTTCTTGACCTTATTACTACTGTTGAACGGCCTCATCTAATATGCCATTTACCATTTGGCAAGGTTTAGATCCGTTGTAGATGGATCTCCATGGATCTCCACCTGTGATAAAAAATAAGACACAAAAAGTCCTAAATAAAGAGGGAAAATGAAGCCTGAACACAGTGTACATACAGCTTGACTTTCTGCTGGCAATGAAGTGAGGTTGCTAACATTGTTTTAGTTTGCAGTAGTTTTTGGTACAATTATAATAGATCAGCCAGACAGACCCATCCAGAGTTGCAATACTCTTATCTATCACTTTTAATGTCTGCAGTATCATCACATTTTCCCCATGTAAAAGCAACTTTTATTATAGAAAGTAAATTTTTATACCATTTTTACTGAAATTTTTCACCAGAACCTTTGCTTTCAAGACAGTTGCTGACCGCCTACCAACGATACTCACTAAAGTCATAGATACAACATATCAGTACAGACTAAAAGCTGCAGAACTTTATGGAGAGGTACGCTTTGAATGAAACAACCTTATGATCAAATTTTCATTATCTGTTCTATGTGATGGCTTCTGATTACTCTTTGCTGATTATTCAGTTTGATCATAGTTGGTAGAACCCTACATCATGATTTGATCAAAAGTATCTCTGTATTCTTATTGAGGTTGATGTTATGCCAAAAACCTCAGAAAAACATATTTTTATGCTAACAATTGTTTTCATTAGAATGATGTTCAAACTGAAGTTTGCTGCTGAAGATTTTGCATGCCCAGTCCATCAAAGGATTAGTTTAATACATGACAAAGAAAACTGTGATATTTAGCAAAAACTAAATAAACAAAAGTTCACAAAGGTAGTCTGTGTATCTTTAGTGGTGTTGTATAAAGGGATTCCAATTATATTAAATGTTCACTAGACTGAAGATCTGCTAGATATGGAGAATCTACTTAAAGCTAGGGTCAGATATAGAATTAGGGATAGGATAAGGATCAGTCTAGGGTAGAATATGGGTAAGCATTAGGATAATGGTTGGTATTACTGTAGGTTAAAAATAGAAAATTCAGTATATAGAATCTTTGATGGAGTGAACTGTCCTTCTAGAGTAGTGGACCCTGCTGGTTCTAAATCATTGGGGATTTACTTTTAATATTCTATGAATTCTATTTTGAAAATGTACTCTAAATTTTACCAACAGGAGGGTGCTAATGACTGCAAGGTTCTGACTGGGTACCTCTCTAAATTACGGAATTGTATTCAGACAGATAAACCTATGTACATGATTACAGATGGAGGTGAGGATGAAGATATATGGAACAGAGTACTGAAAGAGGAGACAGAGTCCAAGCAGGGGGTGCCCCCAAGTGCTTTCACTACCTCCTGGCTTTATTTAGAGTGTTTCATGTATCGATGCATCATGGAAGGGATACGTAAAAGGTACAGAAGTTTGTATTTAGGAAGATTTTATTTTGAAGCTCTAGGCAGTGGGGCACTTTGGACAAAATTTATAGAGTTTTGTCATCAGTGTTCATACATGTTTTAAAATGTGATGTGATGAATAACGTTTTATGTTGAAAGACTTGGACAACATTTATGCAAGTAGTAGAAGCAATTGTGATGTTATGTCTTATTGATTGGTTTTATGTTTTTCATTCATTTGACAATATTCATGATAGCATATTTAAGTTAAAGATAAACACTCATACCCTAAAATAAATGTCAAAGCAGCTTCCATTAATTGTTGTGGTTGGTCAAAAGGCAAATGTGTGTTAAGCATTCTGATTGGTCAATGGCATACAGACAAGTGAGATTGCACAACATCATGAAGAGATACCACAGATTGGCAGCACATTTGGATTCTCAAATAAGAACAGAGTACACCAGAAATTGTTTCGGTGGAAAGGGTTGGCAAAGTACTCAAGTGTATCTAGCAGTAGGGTATTGGCCTAAAGCAAATGGAACTTACACTGTGAGAGATACTTAAGATTGGACTACAAGTAATGAAGTTGTAGAAGAGGCCAAAACTAATCTATGGTTGAAGAATTTTAATATTTTGGAGGTATGGAATTTTGCTTTTTAATTTTAGAATTTTTAACCCAAATTTACAATTGCTTAAAACTCTACAACTTAAATTCTTCAGTTGATGGAGATGGTAATGCTCTCAGAATTGATCTCCACAGAGATTTCATTTAACTTTTGATTCCTGATGTGTAAGAACTAAGAACATATCTTTCTTACTCTTTTCTCAGTCATCATTTAAAAGACTTTGACCCATTTGGAGATCAGAAGCGGCAAGCCTTGGAGACATCAAAGGATGCTATGATTATATTAGCGTCTTATTTAGATGAAACACTTGCCAAGAAGATTGTTGGATTTGAGTCATTCAGTGAATTTGTCCAGGTGTGTTGTTAGTATTGCCTTAAAGGGTAGGGTAATGGTTTGAATAAAATAAAAGAGAAACAAAATTTTAAGCCTCACTCATCATTGGAACTTGGAGTTGTTTTCATCTCCTTCAGACTAACTGTTGTTACCATTTCTATTAAAGAATTGTGGACAGAAACCTTCAAGAGTTCAGTTTTTAAAAGCGGGTTAAAAGACTACCATTTTGTGGAGTTTGTATTGTGAGGCCATTATTACACAGCTTTATAAAAAAATTCTGTTGCTTTTATAGTCCGTTGTGGCTGAATATTTGCATGGTCACCTTGCCTTTGTGACTCTATACAGGGTGATAAAGTATCATTGTAGTAGGTCATCCCAATCTTAATTGCTCCCCATTTTTTAAAAGTCAACTTTTACAGTCAGCCAATTTGCCATATTTAATTTACTTAAGTGGTATCTTAAAATACCCTTACACTTTGTTGTAAATTTGAGTGTGAACATGGTTTGTACTGAAAATGTCAATATATCTCTAGATTGTCACATTTTTTATGTTCATAGTGTTAGCTAAGGTCTTTGCCATTTTATTTGTGTGTTTGTGTGTATTTTTATTCCTTGCCAAAGAGCAAGGAATCTATGTAAGTGTCTATGGTGAATGTATGTGTGTTTGTGATACTTAGCTTGTAAATATATTTCAACATAGCAATGACACTAGGTACTTTTCATACTTGGTGTAAAGATTAATCATATTGTGAGGAAGGTCCCTGTAGTTTTTGATGGAGATTAAAGGGCATTTGAGGTCACCAGAGGTTAAACTCTGAAAACCTTGTAAACACAAATTTTCAAAATAGGAATTAATAGTTACTTTCATATTCAGTATATGAATTAATCATATTGAAAGAAAGAGCCCCATTGTTTTGTCAGAGGTCAGAGATCATTTGAGGTCACAAAATTTCAAAAACTGAAACCTTATGAACGAGACATCATGTTTGGTCATGTTTTTCTAACTTGATAAACCTTTATAATAATATCTGGACCTTGATTCATACAAGTGTCTACTTTTGCATGCTAATGTCTGCCATTAGTACTGTACTGCACCATTACTGTGCTGTCATTACTATACTGCACAGCTTTTACTGGTAAATCCCTTTGATGAGAGGTACCGTATTATAATGTACGAAAAGATAAGTTTGATGAAGAGAATGTTCATAGAGATGTTGTATTCTGGTTTTACAGATATCTCTTTGGGGTAATAAGTGTGACCTTTCCATCTCTGCTGGGGTAGAGAATTCACAGAAGATAAGCCCAGTAGCACCGCTTAAGCAGTTGAAGGCTTTTATTCTTGTTAATGACTTGGAGCAATTGTGGAAGGTTGGTCAATAGATTTGTGTGAAGATATTATAAGTTTTCTTTCCTAATCATACTGTCTACACCAAATGCATGACAAGGATTTTTTTAATTATATCTTTTTTTTTTGGGGGGGGGAGAGGGGAGTAGGAAATTGGATTTAGACCAAACAAACTCAGATGCCAGAGGTACTGTTGGACTGTAAAGCCCTCTCTGTGGGAGTGGGGTTCATGGGCCTGCCTTAGTGCATCTCTTTGTAATGGTGATTGCAGGTCAGGAGGCACATGCATGGTAATATTTTCCCCATAAACAGGTGAATTGGGGGTCATTATTTTGTCACACTTTTAACCTTGATCTACACATTGAATGATTGAAAGAAAGTTGTTTTAATTTGACTTGTACAACCATAGCATATGTTACCAGCATAGTTATGTCCATGTGTTAGCAGTCTGACCTCTGTAGCTGGTTTCAAATTTCAATGCAGTTGAGCAACTGTATATCACCTTCCAAAATTGATATAACTCATATGTTATAATGATTGTGCCATGTGCAATAATATTTATCCCTAGCAGTATGGGAATACATTTCACATGGAGGCAGAAAGAGTTTTGCCCTAAAGTTCCCCCAAATTTGCAAGCATCCATGAGATAAACTTCACCCTGAAAACAATACTCTCTTGAACTGGAGTGTACAGTACTTTTGTCTTCAGGGCCGGGGGGGGGGGGGGGGTTGCCATCCTGTTAAGTTCCCTTTTGTGTTATCTTGTGACTGGCGGTAGCACATACAGTAATGGGGAAAGGCTAAAATGTGTGATGTATTGTGAGTTCACATGATGGATCAGATTGTCCAGTCTTGTTCAATCAATCCAAAACTCCTGTGATATTTGACCTTGATTGGCCTTGATGAATAAATACATATGGAGTTTGTCTGATGCATACTCTGTAATAGATTAGGATGAAAATAAAACAGATATGTTGCATTCCACACCTCAAAAGCAGTGTGTGATTAGGACTACGGTCAGTGCTCGAATTACACAAAAAAAAAATTACATGCACCTGTGCATGTAACTTTAAAATTTAACCAGCACAAATAAATTCCTACATGCACCAAACACCAAAAACAAAAATAAAAATACCGGTGGTTCTTCCTTCATTTAGACTAGGCCTGCCTGAACTAGAAACCAGCAAGGAGATGTTCAAAAGTCACTGTGAAAGTGTTGGTTCAGTTGTCGTATCGATGAATGTCAGTTACATGTGTTGTATATTTTCCCAACACAAAGCGTTAATTCTTACAACTGCGTACAGCAGGCCTATCACTTTCTCCAAGATTTGCAGATCATTAGGCTGATTCGAATCCATACACATGTGAAACATCGGTGCACAGCAGCTAGAATAGAACACTCTGCTACTCGATGACCCAAAAGAACATGGGACTTTGCACTGTATATATATGTAACCATGTACAGAATAGCAGAGCCTGGCCTAGAACGTTGACAGAGATGTCACATTGTAATGTATGGAGCTCTACATACCGTACAGCTTTGCAATGCTCATTACAGAATATCAGTTACAAACAGTTCACATACTTTATACTGCGCTGAAAAAAAACATATGGTGCAGACTTGTGAAAGTCTACAACCCTCGACAAAAATGATGGGACAAACGAGCAAAACAAGCTACGGTAGGGTCACCTTTCCCCTGCCTGCATCCCCATTCCCCTGTCCAATGTTGCAGCAGCCCAACGTGTTCTGAGACTTCACCATTGATACGGGGAGCGAGATTTGTCCCATGTACTTTTGTCGAGGATTGTAACTAACATTAAGATAGGGAGATATTTAGTGCGAAGGCACATGTGCATTGAGTTTTTATGATTTTGATTGTTTTTTTTGGGTAGCATTTTCTAATCCTAAAAATATCATTTTCTACACTTTTTGAAATCTCTGACATCTTTGCATGAAGTACCATTAGGTCAACATGCACGCGTGCAGGGAAACAAGTGAGGGTAGCATGCACAGTCAAAAAGCATAAGTGCATGTGAGCATGTGTTATTTCGAACACTGACTACGGTACATTAACTGAGAAGAACTGTATAGCTATTTTGTAATCAAATACAAACTGCAAATTTACATTCTGGTCAAGATGTTCTTGTGATGATTCAGCTGAAAATTGTGAGATATTGTCTAAAGAAATCATTAATGGACCTTGCCAGTGCATATTCAAAAATAAGTTTTCCAGGCTGCCTAGTCGTTCAGTAGACATGAAAGTTTGCCCTATTTGGTTGGAATGCTTGTTACCATAGATGGGTATTTCATATTGGTTGGATACAGTATGAGATGAAAGTGTGCATAAACCACCCAAGACAGGGACCAAACCAAAACCACCCAAAACTGAAGTCAGTTTCAGGTGGTCTTGGTGATCTCAGGCTGACAGTTGGGTGGTCTGACCTGTCATGAAACTGACATCAGTTTAGTCTCAAGTGGTCTGTCTGTTTTCAATCCAACCTCAGAAAAGTGGGAAAAACCCATTGATTCAGATAGTGCAAATTGTGTCTTTTTACCAATGCACAATTACCATCTTTCAGGGTACGATTATACCAAACCAAGGAAGGAAATAGTCTCTGTGTATCAGAGTAAATGCCGTATAAAACCCACATAAGTCCCAAAATTATTTTTCAGTCTATTTCCTACCCTTTTAATATGCATTCCATGGTGAAAATCTTATCAACTAAAGGCCCTACACTTGTCGCTTTGTCGCTTCATGAATGCTTGCTTTACTTTTTTGGGGGGAGGGGGGTGGGTGTAGTGGTTGTGTGTGAGGGGAAGTTGGTCCCAGGTGGCCTGAAAGCTTTGTTGATTTGGCTTACCCTCATAATGAAATGTGGTTGTGGTCTTAGGTGGCCTGAGTATATGCTTTGTTGGTCCAGAGTGGTCCAGGTTGTATCCATACTGACAATTGTGTGATCTGGACATGAAAAGCAGATGGATGCACACGTTTATTGGGAAACAGCCAAGTTTCAGGGAAAACATAAATTTATTGGCACAAGTACTTTTGCATTTGTGTACATTGTACAGTATACATTCATCTGTATATAATTTCAATGCATTTTGTGGGAAGTTCATGCAAATTGTACTAGGAAAGATCTTCCTTCATTCCTTCAATCATTAGGTAATGACTAAGTTGTCTCCTACTCATGGTTTCATGTGAAGTAAATATACTGTTTATTGACGAAACATTGTAGGAAGTGGAACATTATTCTGCCCCTCTCGTCCAAATTATTTAGTGTGAAATTATTTCTCCTTCTACCTTCCCATCTCTGCATCCCCAATGATTGTCACCTTTGCTTGTTAAATCTAAGAACTTTTTTTTTCTTTTTTGTACTTTTTATGGCTACTTGTTTATACATTATATATATAATTCTATGAAAACTCTTTTTCACTCCAGGTTTTCCATTCAGGAAACAATCAGCAATTTCGTTTGGACATTGTCTTGGATAATGCAGGATTTGAACTGTTTACTGACCTTTGTTTAGCTGAGTTTTTGCTTTCCACAGGACTTGTGGAATCAGTCCATATGCACTACAAAGCCATGCCTTGGTTCGTCTCAGATGTCACAGCTGAAGATTTTAGTTGGACTCTTCAACAGTTGTTGGCATCAGATCATGCTACTCTTTCTTCACTTAGTAAAAAATGGCAGCAGTATGTCAAAGATGGGAAGTGGGTTCTACATAATCACAAATTTTGGACAACTTGTCATGCTTTCTCTGAGATGAAATTAATTAGTCCAGATCTCTACCAGGAGCTTAGTAATTCTAGTTTCATCTTTCTAAAAGGAGATCTCAACTATCGAAAACTTGTTGGTGACCGGGAATGGAACCACACAGAATCTTATGAAAGGGCTTTGGGAGGCTTCCATCCTGCCCCTCTCTGTGCCCTTAGAACTCTCAAAGCTGATTTGGTTGTTGGTCTGAAGGAAGGAGTTGATGCTAAAATTGAAGCCAAGAATTCAGACTGGATGGTGACAGGAGAGTATGCAGTCATTCAATATTCATCAAAAATAGCACTTTGATAGGCATTTGTGAAAGGAAATGAGCAGTCACCTCAAATTTATGTGATATTGATATTCAGATATTACAAATTTCTTCTAATTGCCGTTACAAATATCTTTCATGATGTGTCGATGCAAAATTATTTCATATGGAAGGAAAACTGTCTACAATAGTTATTCTGCATGATTTGGACATGTCAGTAACAAAAATATTGTAACATGATTAAACAGAACCATTCATAAATAAAGATACCAGGGTACACTTAATAAGCATTATAAATACCTCTGGTTCATAATGTTGATGTAAATCATTACATTGTGCCAGGCTGAGATTGTGCCAATTACAAAGCTGCATGGTTTAGAGCAGTGGTTCTCAAACTTTTTAGACTAACACCCCCTTCAACCATCTTGAACTGTCCCAATGCACCCCTCCCCTACCCCCCCTCCTCGTCCTACCGTTCATAGTCAGATGCTCAACATTTTTCTCTCAGTTAACTTTATAATCCAAATGCGGAAGAAATTGGACATAGTGGTGGAGTTTTTAAATTTCTAATGCCATTTTTCGATAATTTTTGGTGACAAAATTTATTTTGGGGAGGGAGAGGGGAAGGGGTATGGGAAGGTGGAGTAGAATGAGAGAGAAACGGAGGGAAGAACTAGCACAGGAGAACAGACCCCCTGGATGCCTTATTGTGCACTAAATCGCTGCAGTGATGTCATAATTGCCATAGGGCCATAGCCAGAAATTTGCCAAGGAGGGGGTGAAGCCTGTAGGTAAACTATCTAAGGGTAGCGCCACTATAGTTTGGCGTGAAGACCCAAGAGAATTTCGGCCAAAATGCCTCCCAGATTGCCGAAAATGGCACTTCCCAGGCCTTGTAAATTGCATGTATACCTTTTCTCAAGGGCATAGGAAGCCGGGGGGCTGGGGGTGGAATTTGTGGGGAGGCTGAAGTATAATTTAGCCCCCCCCCCACTTTCGAAGCACGAAAACACGTTATTCGTCTCTTCTGTAAGAAATGTCAAAAATTTGCAGTAATTTACCTTAGAATTTGTCCAAAATATTGCACCAGATGGTATCTAAGGACCTCAAATATCAAAAAATTTTCCAAAGGACTAAGAAATTTCAAAAATGTGTAGTAATATACCTTAAAATTTGTCCAGAATAATGCATCTAAGGGCCAACAAATATCACAAAATTTTCAAGGGGCTAAGAAAAGTAAAAAAATTTCAGTAATTTACCTTAGAATTTGTCTAAAAAGATGCACCAGAATGCATCTAAGGACCATCAAATATAAAAAAAAAAATATTTCCAAAGGGCTAAAGAATGTCAAAAATGTGCAGTAATTTACCTTTACATTTGTCCAAAATAATGTTCCAAATTGCATCTTGGGACCCACAAATATCACAAAATTTCCAAAGGACTAAATAAAGTCGAAATTTTGCAGTAATTTACCTTAAAATTCTTCCAAAATGATGCACCAAATTTCAACTTAGGACCCTAAAGTATAAAAAAAAATTTCAAAAGGGCTAAAGAATGTCAAAAATGTGCAGTAATTTACCTTTACATATGTCCAAAATAATGCACCAAATTGCATCTTGGGACCCACAAATATCACAAAATTTTCCAAAGGACTGAAAAAAAGTCAGAATTTTGCAGTAATTTATCTAAAAATTTTTAAAAAATGATGCACCAAATTTCCTTAAATATCAAAAATTTTCCAAAGGACTAAGAAATGTCTAAAATGTGCAGTAATTTACCTAAAAAATTTTAAAAAATGATACACCAAATTGCACCTAAGGACCCTCAAATATTAAAAATTTCCGAAGGAGTAAGAAGAGTAAAAAAATTGCATTGATTTACCTTAAAATTTTTCCACCACATTGCAACTTAGGACCCTAAAATATCAAAAAAAATTTCTTAAGGACTAAGAAATGTCAAAAATGTGCATTAATTTACCTTCAAATTTTCCAAAATGATGCACCAAATTGCATCTAAGGACCCTAGAATATCAAAAAATTTTCCAAAGGGGAGGGGACACCCCCTCCCCTCAGACCCCTCCCCCCAAAATATGCTCAAGTGAGGGGAACCTGCCACCTTCTCCCCCCTTGGCTACGTGCCTGATTGCCAGGGACCCCCAAATCAGTGTCAAATTCCCCCTATTCCCTGTGTACTCTGTGGTGCCCACCCGAGACTTCCCAACACCCCCTGGGGGCGGTAGGGACCACTTTGAGAACCACTGGTTTAAAGGGTGAAAATCCATCCAATGGCTGTTTCAAATGATTTTCTGATTCTGTTTACCCCAGGATGAGTTGTCCACTTACTGTAGCTGCTTCCTTCCTAGGACTGATTTCAATTTGTAATACTATAGGTGCAACTCATAATTGTTACACGCGAATCTAGCAACTTGGTAGAAATAATGATTGAAGTGCAAAATGTTTTAAGCATTACACTGAGGATATCATTGGGTTCTCGAACATATAATTTATCTTGTATAATCTTACAAACGTTTATTTACTTTAGCTCAAATAGATATGGTATCATATTCCATGGCTATTATTGTGTACATTTTACACAGAAATCGCAGTGACACAAATATTTACTAGTTTAACATGTTTATCTTAATTCTTTTGGTACACTTTTTTATACTTGATCACTCAGCAAAGCTAAAAATGTGTAACTTTTGATATGGTGTGAAGAGACTAGAAATCACTTACCTGTATGAGTGGTTCCTATTGTTACTTATTTGTAAAATTGTTTTACATATAAGGGCATATCTGATCATGGCTGCTTTTAGATTGCACTGTAAGATATTTACTCTATGGTAAAAAATCCATCTTAACATTTTTCTTGGGATGTGGCTGATATAAAATAAATTTTTCAGCATTTTATCTCATACTAGTCCAAAATGTGCCCTGTTCAAGACTGTGTGAAAAGTGAAAAGTACAGAAAACTACCATGGGCAGCAATCCTGGGGGATGGGAGGGGATATTCCACCCCATAAAATTGGATGGGGGGATACTGTACACTATATCTCCCCATGAAATTAACCCGGCAGATCTAGAAAGAACATTTTACCTTTTTCTAGACTTTTTTCAATGGGCCTATTTATTTTTGTAGGAAATACTTCTGACAGTTGTCATAGTATCATGTTGCAAAACCTGGAAAGGGTAATTTCCGGTAATCTGGGTGTTATTTTTGGCCAAAATTTTCTTTGTACGCTCCGTGCCAACTGATGGTGGCGCTCTGCTTAGATGGTGCCACTGACTATATCCAGAAATCAGATCACTTTATACCTTATTCTATACTTTATACAATAGACCGATTTATTTTTTAGGAGATAGTTATGACAGTTGCCGTAGTATCACATTGCTAAACCAAAGGGCCATTTCCAGCCTGATGTGGGGGTATTTTCGGCCAAAATTTGCTTTGAATAACTCTGTGCCAACGGATGATGGCGCTCCGCGTAGATAATGCCACTGACTATATCCCCCACTTTCGAAGACAGATCACCCATGAAAACTACATGTAATCTTCATAGCCAGATAGACAAAAAGTTACTTGGTATTGCACAGAGGGCAAACTTGAGTTAACATTAATAAAATAGTTCCACATATAAAGTTCAATTCCTTTCTTAGCTGCCTTGAGATTGAATTTTTCAAAAGTTATATTGTGATTACAGACACCTTAACATTTTCTCTTGCAGCATAGTTTTCATATTAGGTTTACAATCAGCATTTTTATCTTGTAAAGTCCAAAAATCGAAATCTTGTATGTGTGTGACTTTGTTCTTGACTGTTTTGAAAAGAATAGAAAACTACATGTATGTGATATTAGCCAAATTGCTGAGGAAGGAATTGACATTGCATTGAAGTCGGAACTAAGCTTAGTAAATTGTGAGCTTGGATTTATACCCACTTTAGTTCTGCAAATGGCTTAGTCTTTTAGATAAATTACAAAGAAGCTCAGTGCGACAATTCTGACAAATGTTAAAAATTGTTGAACAAAGTTGTTCATTGTGTGTCAGCTGGAGATGTTTTTCGTTGCCAAGAAAGGTATAAGTTTTGCAAAAACTTGTTAAATTTTGACCAGCCCTACATTACATTGATTGGGTAGGCATAAACTAAGTTCAGTTTATTGTGTCATTTATTGTTACATTTTATAGTTTTTTTGTCACAAATTAGAATCTCCCACATTGAGAGAGCTGACCGTAAGCCTGAAACTAAATTGAAACCATGACCATGTGAGTATTAATTCATATTACCAGTGTTCGAATGACCCATGCGGTAAGCCTAGGCTGAATCTTGAAATTAGCACAAATACATTGTACTTGACAATTACGGAGAAATTTTGCCATAGTAGATACAACTTCATAAACAATATGTGACATTTCTGACACAAAAGGGATGATTCCATCCTGCAGAATTCTTATTATTTATACCATCTTAGTAAACTTTTTTTTAAGTCTAAAGACCATGGTTTGCAAACTTGGGGGGGGGGGGGACTTGCCCACCGTGTCCCTCTGGTGAGCCACTAATGTGTCTGGATGTACACGTGTACAAACCCCTTTAAAACGATCCATTTGATAACAGGCTTAAAAATAATCGCCCCTTCAACATGAGGATACGATTAAGGCTTACAATAACAACTTAAATGTTTTTACATAATTCACAGCTGGAGGATCATTCAGTTCTAAACCCTTAAATGTCAAAATACCCCTAGCCCTTTGTAAAGCAAATAACCCTTTGCTTACAAAAAGTTACATATAAAACAGCAGATATAAATAATTGACATTTACAATGGGGGATTTTCCTGTAGATAATCTTCAACAGCAGAGAATGACTCCCACAAAGGCGACTCTTGTACAGTAAAATGATCTAAGTAGTAGGCAGTTAGTTTTTTCGTAGCGATAAGCTGAGCGAAAAAAGTTCGCCCGCCACGCGGGGTATAGGCAACGCTGAAATACAGGATCTGAGACCACAAGTGATCCTCAAGACTCCGCATAATCCCTTATTAGCTCCGCGCAAGCTCCATAGCTGAAATGACTTGAACATATTTGACTTGGCGAAATTAAATGAAAATGTTGTCGCTGAATGTAGTATGAACTTTTTTACCACAAAATTACGTAACAACAGATTGCAAACTTTTCCTTCATTTATTCGAGATTGCATTGTGATGGGAGTGGAACAGATACTGAGAAGACACTCAAGGGTCCAAAAAAGGACAGCTGTAATGTAGCGCTATAATTGAATCAATCATCCAAAC
>WURT03051904.1:0-14229 GCA_009936505.3 Holothuria glaberrima
ATACTGTACCAAGCATTTCTCTGCAGTAGTAATATTCTGTACTAACAACACATTTGTATCAAGATTGTAGCTGAGTCAAGGGGAAGGGAGTTCGGGAGTATATTTCTGGGGGTAGAAGGATGATCGGCATACCCAACATGAATGGGGGGAGGGAGGAAAGTAAAGTAACAAGCTACAGTATACAACAAAACAAAACATCATGCACTGTACTAGTACAGTGGTGGGTTACTCTAAATAAGTCCTGTCCTGTAACTGTGTACATCCATAAACACAACACTAATGTCAAAATAGTAGCCTAAACACTGCATATGAAAAGAGGTGTCATGTAAAAGATGAAAAATTTGATCCATATACCTTGCTAACTGGATGGAAGCCAAAATGTCCGGCTCCTTCCCTTTGAGTTGAGTGGATGATATCTCTTGGAGCATTCCAGATCTGCTCCTTGCAATTCGTTCCAACATAGAATCCATTTTCAAATAATTTTACACAAATATATTTGGTGAAAGCATATCACCAGTCACATATCACAGTGAGTCCAACATAAAATACCATCCTGGATTCACACAGATAATCCTACTAAGTTGTAAGTATATGAAAACTTTCAATGCACTCATTATCACACAAGTGCCTACCAGTAACACTGACACCGGCAACAAGCGTAACTGTGAACTAACCATGCGCTGGGCTTACACAGCAGCTGACTGATGAAGTGTGCAGACTACTGTATTAGCCTTGCTATCATACTAACTCTCTGACTGTACTAACCACAGAACTGCATTCTGCAAGAGGCCAATAAAAGGTTGCCTGGTGCTTAGTACACATGGAATTATTTATATCTGGTCAAGGCAAAGCCTTCTATAATTATCCTGAGGGTACTGATCCACAGTGCATACAATAAGACCCAAAACTCTTGGGAATGAAATGGGTTTTATAAAGATCTCAGAGAGCAGATAAATTGTAGTCAGCCAAATCAGCGGCACAGGTAGTATACAAACAGTATTAGAGTTAAATGAAAGGTGGCCTGTAGATTCAACGCTGTGTAGTCTACATCATCTCACCATACTGGAGCACTGACATAATAACACCAGATTGCTCTCATCTAGCCTTTTTTCCCACCATGGATGAAATTTATTCTCAGCTAAATTATACATTTTGTTTCCCAGCTCAAGTATGAGTTTTATTTCAGTTGTGTATAAATATTTTTGGACAAACTATTTCTTTCAGTCATTTCTGCACATGTTCAAAGAGCATACTACTGTCGCGAATATCCCTGAAGCTGAGAGTGTCTAACCACATCTTCAAATTCACAAATCATGAAAATGGAAGAAGAGGAATGAGGGCATGCAGTGCAGAGACCTGTTTTAAAATGTGGGTGGGAGCTAGGAAGGAAGGGGAAAAAGGGGAGGGGGCAATGCTCTGGAAGCAAAACATTCACTGTGTGAAAATGTTACAGTCAAATGGATCATATTCTAACCCAGCCCCCTGGATTTCTGCCTGTGGGTAGAAGGGAAACAATGTGAAATAATTAAGTCATAAGAGGTTGATAAGTCAATCAAGAATAAATACCTTGCATGTCTAAGGTCCAATAACTGTTGCCATTCATCATCCAGTTTAGCTAGTTTGTATTCGATGTCATTGGCTTTGGCTCTATTGCTGGCTGCCACAAGTCTTTCTCCAAGATCTTTCAGAAAGTTTCTATTGTTTTCCTTGGCAGCTATCTCTTCTTGGTAATCCTATTGAACAAAAAAAAAATTAGTTTTAACAATTTTTCACATATTTACCCCACATTATCTTCAAAGGGAAAATACAGTAACCCCTGTGGAATTAGTGTTCTCCATTAACCTAATTCATGAATTTCACCTATCAATCATGTGATTATTTTTGTTACTTATTTTATTCAATAAAATGATGCTGAATATTGCTACTATTGGTTTACATTAAATATTCAACATTTTTATATAGAAACATAATGAAAGATACCTGTAACTGAAAAAACAGAAAATCTGTAAAATGAAGCTGATTTTTTAAAATAAACTTGGGGGAATTGCTTTTTCCTTTTTAAATTCATAGATATTTATCTTCATCAACCTCAGAAATAAAACACTTAATTGAAAGATAGTATCTTCTGGACTATCGTACTTGTTCAAAGATGGTCACAGTTTTCAAATGAAATGTCAGAAGCAAGTAACATCTAAGCTGCCATGAAGAGTCCAACTTGGTATTAAAAATTTCAAAAAATTACATTAATTTATTGCCCTAAATATTATGTGACATAGTTTCAATCCAGCAGAGATATGATACATGCATTTCTGTCTCCATGACAATAAGCCCTATAATTCGTCATAACTGCTGTCTAGCTACGAGACCATCAATGTTTTACAAGTTTGATTTCTGTTTCATTTTCTTTCATCATGCCTATTATTACCACGGAAACAAATCCATCCTGAGGATACAGATTCCTCCCACCTTAACATTTTTCATAGTTTTACTGTTTTGGTTGTGAGTAAAATATAAAAAACTAAAGCACTTAGGATGATGAAACTTTATATACAATCTTCTTTTCCATTTTTCTCCCCCGCAAAAATACTGATGGAAACCAATCCATGCAATCTACTTGCAAACTTACAAAAAAACCAGTTTCGTTGCAAAAGCCTTTTATAGTACTGTAGTGACGACTTCTCATAGATTAAAACACTGATATTTTTCAAAACCAGGTTACCTGATGACCTTTCACATTCTACATAATATGCAACATGACTATTCTGCAGTATGACAGAAACTAACAGGGTCCACTGTCAGAGCATTATTTCTATGTATTTCTTCTTTACATATCATTTGATTCAAAGTATTCATACAATATTTATGATTAACTTTAAACGACTGTCCTTGTAAATTCTGTACTTTGTAACAAACTCAAAAATTCTGTAATACCAATCACTGTTCTACATGTGTATATACACATTCTGATCTATAATTGTAAATATAAGGAAAGGAGCAACAGAAGATACTACATATTTTGGTACAATTTGCTTGGGTCGTACTAATTGTAGCCCTGCTTGTCCTGCTCGACCTAAACTTAGCCTTGCTACACATATTATGGAAGCATCGTAAAGTAGTAATTGGGAAATGGACAGTTAAGAAGAGTACCTTTCAATGTCATATTTTAGAGACAAAAGTATGGTTTTACTTTTATTCTTTGAATAGGAGTATAATGAAAGAATAATCGTTGACATCGAGTCATTGAGTCTGCACTGACTTGAATTGTTATTATTTTTTTGTAAAGTAACTGGTCTCCTTCTTGAAAGTGTGTCTTTTCTTTCTCTCAGTGTGAGATCTGTACAAGGGTCTATTTTTTCAACATTTTAAACATAAATTAAATTATCTTTTTCAAAGTTTAGTGATCATGCTGGTGAAACATGCACATACCGTAGGTACCTACAGTAAATAAACCAGAAAGCCAAAAGGCTTTGTGATTCCTTGCTGTATGATATATTGTAACAAACATGAATCACCCAAATGACAAGAATGAGATCCCTCACAGTTATCCAACTTGATATATTATGTTAATAAGGACAAAACCTTTCGAAATCTTATGACCCAAAATTACCTTTCACCTCCATTTAAAACAACCAGGATCACCTACCATCTATGGCCATCTAAATGTTAAATATGAACAGTCCACAGGCCAAGTACAAGATCCCTCACAGTTATCCTTCTTGATATATCATGTTTACAAGGTTTTGATCTTTTGGCCTCTGGTAACCCAAAATGCCCTTTCACCTCCACCTAAAGTAACAGGGATCACCTACTTAAAATGGGCAATGCCCATTCTAACTATGAGAACTCTATCCTTCTAGAGATATTGTATTTATATGATTTTGACCTTTTGACCTCTGGTGACCCCAAATGACCTTTGACCTCCATTAAAAATAGAGGTAGATAGAGGTTATCTAAGTAATACAGTCACAGTTATCCTTCTGGAGATATTATGTTAACAAGATTGTGACCTTTTGACCTTTGGTGACCCCACCACAAACAATAGAGATCATCTACTTAATATGTGCAATCCACCTGCTATTGTGAGATCCCTCACAGTTATTCGTCTTGATATATCATGTTTACATGGTTTTTATCTTTTGGCCTCTGGTAACCCTAAATGCCCATTCTAACTGTGAGATTCCTCACAGTTATCCTTTTAGAGATAGTGTTTACATGATTTTGAGCTTTTGACCTGTGTGGTGACCCCAAATGACCTTTGACCTCCACTAAAAATGATAGAGGTCATCTAAGTAATATGGGCAATCCACATGCTAACTATGAGATCCCTCACAGTTATCCTTCTGGAAATCGAGTTTACAAGATTGTAACTTTTGACCTCTGGTGACCTCAAATGGCCTTTGACCTCCACTAAAAAGAATAAAAGTTTTATGGGCAATCCACATAACTATTAGATCCGTCACACTTATCCTTCTGGAGATACCGTGTTTACAAGATTGTGACCTTTTAACCTCTGGTGACCCCAAATGACCTTTGACCTCCACCAAAAAAAATTAGGGATCATCTACCCAATATGGGCAATCTACACACCAAGTATGAGATCCCTCGAAGTAATACCTCTCTTGAGATAACATGTTTACAAGCAAAGCGTCACATATGCACACACATACACACGACATCACCATTGCATACTGTAGATTCCTTGAGCCTAAGGCAAGGAATCAAAAACCACTTAAACAATTACCAGAAAGCCAAAAGGCTAAGTGATTCCTTGCCATATGATATATTGTAACAGACATGAATCACCTATATACTAGCATGCAAGGAGGTTACCCATGAAATCACCAACTCATTGATAGAAAAATTGTCACATGATTTTAATGGTAAAACCACATGAATCAAGATAATAGGATACAATAAATATCATTGTGGTGGCTGCATGTTCCCTTTAATGTAGACATAAACTCTCTACCTTGAAATGTAAATTGGGCTTATTTAAAATCTGTCTTCTTAGCAATCTAACTGATGATGCAAATCCTATACTAAAGACAAGCAACGAGTTATCACCTCTCCTATTCAACTGAGACAAATGTACATTGAACAAACAAATTTTTTGAAAAGTTCAAATTCTAACTATGAAATGAGACAAGCATGGTATTCATAATTAAACATGATGTAACTAAGTAACATGACTGCCATTAAACTCCTTTAAAGAGTTCACCTCAGGTGGTGCTGGATCTGGACTTGCACTTGTCAAGAGTATGTTAAAGAATGCCATTGCAAGAAGATATTTCTCACTGATGAACAAAATATTGATGTCATTTAGTATGCTACTTGAAATGAGGCAGTGAAAAGTCATCCTCCACACAGGTAAAAATAATTCATGAGGAACCAGTTTTGGTGTTTCACAAAGACATGTAGGTTAGCTTCCAATAACATGAATTCATAATTTGATTCAACGACTCATCATTAAAATAACACTACTGTGTGAAGGGCATTTCTGAATTAATGAAAGTCGCATGACAATAAATGCACATGAGTGTAAACACGTTACACCAAGGCATAGGTATATGGTGTTCAGTTAATAACATTCTCTTCAGGCATCACAGCTTTATTATGAAGATAATTTCACCATCACAGAAGCAGAAAAGGAAGCCAAATTTCAGCACATCCAATCATATGATTCTTTGCGTATGAACACCACAAAATGTTACACAGTTTTATAACCTTCTTGCCAGACTGAGTAAAGTGTCAGTACTTTCTCTACACAATCCACTCCTTTTATATGCAGCTGACATAAAACATAATTATGATTAGAAACAATAAGGACTGATTCAGCACTTCACTATAAGCAACAATGTTTCAAATAAGCAACACGTTTTCCTCCAATAACACATTCCTACACTTTGTGTGACATGTAGAGACAATGGCATATTTGCCACAGAATTTCCTTTTGAAACCTTCATTTAATCAAAACCTTGCAACACATCAAGAGTATCCTCTTAATTAATAAGTGGCTCTCTTATATTTAAGTAGTTAGGTCATTTTTTTGTGAAACTGTTCCACAGTTTTTCTTTCAATGATTTGTATAGTGGTACAGTATCCTGTTGACTTCAAAACCAGTAGCTGACTCATCAAAAATTTAACAGTGCACTTAATTGGTCAGTGTAGTGCAGTATTCCAGTGGGAGCACTCATAACAACTACTAATGGGCAATCTGTAACACACACAGTTATAAGTATAGCTCTGCCTTTAAGAAATTCATAGATTCTGGCATCAACTGCCTTTCAATGTTCCATAGGCACCACTGTATGTTTTAGACTGTATCAGGCTAGCCGCCTTCACAATATATATCAAGCAACCATTCATTCTTCAGGTTATCTGTGGGAAGTAAACAGGCCTGTTTGCTATGAAAATTACACAAACAAAGGTTAATTCTGTTGTGGGCTATCTCCATCCTTTTCTGTCTTTTCATGCACTTCTAAGATGTTATGTTAAGAATAACATTCCACACCTATCTCCATGAAGACAAGGAGATCCATGCTTAAAATGAACCACATTATACACAGATCTTTCTTTTCAACTTAAAATGTAAGTCCAGATTCACAAACTGCCTCCAACTTTGGATGCTGACACAAGGCCTCTGGACATTACAAGCTTCTACAAACAGCTACTAGTTTACTGAGCATGAATTTTTAACCAGCATCATTTGAAAGACTGAACTGACATCTGCAGAATTGTGCAGGCTGTAACAAGTCAACAGCTCCTAGCAACATAATACAAGTTCTAGACACATGTCAGGTGTCACTTGTCAGTGCAGGACTATAAAAATCAATACTGTTATGTAGTTTCACCCATGACAAAACTGTTGTGAAGAAAAAGAGAATAAAAGGGACTATTGCATAATCCAAAACATATTTAGGAATATCCCCATATCTCTATGAATAATCGGCAATGAGACTGATTGAAATAACTTTTAAATAATAGCTTCACTCTGATTGGTCAGCAAGGACTCATGAAGATCACTCAGAAAAGCAGACAGCTCACACATCAGGGGCATATCCAGGAATTTTCAAAAGAGGGGGTGCAAGGTTTGATTTAATGCTGTCGTGGGGATGGGTCTAAGGGGACGGAGTGTCCCCGTATAGCTCCCTTTTTGAAAATTTTTGCTTTTGGAAGAAGGCTAAGATGCAAAATAGTGCTATATTTGACACATTTTGAAGCATATTCTTTCTTTTTGCCTTAGCTTCTTTTTACTAGTATGTATAGATGGCCAAAAGAGGGAACGTGCACCTGTTGCACCCCTGCCTCTGTCACTGCACATAGCAGTGTGAATATGGCCTTGAGTAATTTAAACTAAGTACAATTGCCATTGTAGCTTTTCCCAATACTACACAGGTGTCTTTCTTCTTTGCAGGTGTCAGAAGTAAACTAGAGATGTTTTACTGTCTGGGGTGAAATTTGTTACCCTTTTAAAGGTCATGTGACATAAAAATAACATAGTTGAATATTTGATGTAAAAAGCATTAAATATCCAGAAAAAAGCTGCATTTTCCATTAAAATCCATCAAGTATTGACAATTTTACAGGGTAATTTGTATTTCACACTTGTAACATAAATAAACATGAGCTAAATATGCAAACACGTGACATCGAAAGACAGCCAGGTGGCTACATTTTTGACAAGCTTAGTAGCGTGAAAATTGATACATTTTTAACGCTACTAAGCGAATGTGGATGCATCTCAGGGCATCTCAGGATTTGGAGATACATTTCCCAGAGCTTTCCTGCGATGAAATCAAACCCTAACAGACGCATCTAGTTCGAAAGATGGACATAGCATACATGGCTCATGTTAGCCTTTGTTTTTTCAGCCTTAATTTCAAGTACACTGGTAGCATTGTTATCCCCTGAGAGGTTTATTATAAAAGTTACAGTTCTTTCCTTCAGAAACATTCATATCACTCAACAAACTGTAATCTATCTGAGCAGTAATTAAGAGATAATTTTTATAGGGTTACCAAAAAAAATCTTAACACTGTGCACAACTCTATCATTATTTTTGCATAGGCATTGACTTTCTTCAGAAACCATCGAACTTTGAAAATGTATATTTTGAGAATGGTAAAAGTTATTGAAATAATTCGAACAGATCTTTCACTGAAAGACGTAATTCTTTAACTGATGAGTGAAACAGCTCTTTTTGGTGGCATGTCACACAACCTTTAAGATATGAGTTAGTTAGTTAGTTAGATGAGATTTTATGGCTCAGTTTCTAACCTTATGGTTTAAGTCGGGTCGGCCATGGCCTTTTTTGCAGTTGTGGCTCACTTGCTTGTTTTCCCTACTCCATTGCTTATGCTGAGCACCAAGCACAATGGCAGTAGGTTCCATTTTTAAAGTCTTTGGTCTTAAAGATATGAGAAAGCTATATACCACATTAGGGTTTCATGATCAAGAGTTACCTATAGTAGGTTTACAATGCTTTTGTACTCAATGACATGTACTTACATCTTTACAATATAATTACAGGAAAGTGATTCTTTTTTACTGACAAAAAAATAGAAGAGGTAGATTTCCTTACAGATGTTAATACATACATATTTCAACTAGCATCTATATACAGACAATTTTTCTTCCAATATTTCTTCTAATTTAGGAAGCTGGCATTTTGACTTCACACTTACTGTGAAGTATCTACAATTATTTAGTTTTGTATGAATGATCACAATAAACATGATAAAAGCAAACTTACTCCACAATAAATAAATTTACTTTTGCCTTTTGTAAAAGTTTTTCACCATGCATCCGATCCCCACCGGAAAGGAATAATACCTATTACAAGTTATAAATTTAGGCCTCTTACTATCTGAATTTTTATTAAAAACTGTATACAATAATGAAAACTCTTACCAACAAGAAAGCTTCCATTCCACAAATTTTGTCAAATAAACAGGCATTGCAGGGGGAACTGCCAGGACTGCTGGCATTCTAGCTTGCTTCAACAAATCTACAGTTACCAATCAGTTATCAATCCTCTGGCGGGAACTCAAAATGCAGTGTTGATATCATGTGGTTGCTTACTACTATGACTACAGATCTTGTAAGATGGCCTATCTAACCTCCAAGTACTGTGTAACTTTGTCTGATATCCTCCATAAGATAGTCTCATAAAACAGCAAAGATTTTCAGATGCCCAATTTAATGACGCACTAGTGTCAAAGGGTATCACATCTGTAAAGTCCCCTCAGAGATACGGTTGAAACAGTGACAGACATTTTGGTGACAGGAATTTATATTTTGCTTATTAAAAAAAGAGAATATTTGCTCAAAAGAAAAAAATAGCAGAGCAACACTGTTTGGTATGGAATGCCAATTATGACAATGCTTCAGTTTACAAACTGTGCTACATTAATACTAAATTACAAGGGACATGTTACTCAAATGGCACCTCCTTGATTTATATACAAAGAGCCATACACTGGAAACAATACTGTTAAAGCAAAGGGACTTTAACTAACATAAAATACAATCTACTGTATCTTTCTAGAGAGGGACAAAAATAACTAATGAAGTCTGAGGTAAAGGGGCACCCAAAATATTAGAAGAATCTTTGATAATCACTTTTTCCACAGTCCCCTGGACTCTTTAGCATGGAATCAGTTGTCACACTCTAAAATAAGTCACTGCTCCTTACAATTACAAGTGTGCCTATTCTTGGTTCAACACATACATTGCTTTGCCAACAAATCACATGTTCAGTACCTGAAAATAAGTACCTGACACAGTCATATCTGTATAATTAGAGCCAGAATCATTACGTGTACAACCCCATTAGCTGTACTGAATAAACACCCTTGACAAAGAGCAGCATAAAGGTAGAATGCGGTGACCCCAGTAAAGAATTGTATAGTAGACTATCCTATTTCCTGAATGGCTCTTGAGAATCATATGACAGTATTTTTCTCACTCAGTTGTAAAATTAACAAGGACCAACTGCTTTGTTTACCTTGAATATGCAATATTTATGTCCTAAAATATCACAAAAGGTACTTGGAAGAGATATAAGAAGAAATTCGTGACATTTAGCTATTGTTTCAAAATAAGTTTGGGGCGACTGCTTATAACCTTTAACTCAAGTGTCACATGACTAGTTAGGACTGGTAACTATAGAGTGTGAAGACTATTTACTAAGAACAGCATTGTTCAGATTGGTCAGTGTGTCCACTAACTTAGCATAGGCAATGGGCATTGTTCATCACTGGTCAACTTGGTAACATTTAAGGATTAACACTGTTCTTTACAGTTGGGTAAACATGCAAACTTGCCCTTCTTCAGTGCCTGTCTTAAAAGAGCTGAAACCAGTGTACAGGAAATTCTATCTCCCCTGAAAATATTCCCCTAGGAAATATCCCCCCCCCATCAACTTTTCAATTGACACTTTGTTACAATAAATGAACTTTACAATTACTCTTTCATAAACCTGATAATATTCTGTAACTTGACAATTGTCTACAATAACCCCCACCTCTCCTCAGTGTCCCTCCTTCCATACAATTGCTCCCTCTTGAATGATATGATATGATACATCACGGATACAGGCTTTAAAAAGCCTCTTTACCCACATCAACAAGAGAGACAATGTAACAAATTAAGTACAAAAAAACCATCTAAAAATCAATAATAGAAAGGACTGTTAGCATCAGGATCCATTTAACATTGAAATTATTCCAAAATTTGTTGAATCTTCTTTCAAACGCATGTACTTCAACCTATGAACCATTCCTTAACTGTATACACCCATACCAAAAATTTGATGAAATAAATCCCATTCTTCATTTAACCCCACATTTGCCACAAATTAGCAATGTATCTTGTGAAAGAAAACCTAGTGGTATTTGATACAATTTGATTAACAGACACAAATAATGACTGACATATCCACATGAACTGTGTTTCACTTGATTAGCTCTTATCACCTCCCTGGTTTACTGAAATTCAGTTCACATACGTTTATTTACCCTTTGAACTACTCTCATGCTAAACCACCTTGTCACAATCTTATAATCAACAAATGCTATGTTACATTTGAGGGAGAAACAACGTTCCACATTGTTGTTTGAAAGATGTGACCATCTTCCACACAAATGCTAAAATGTGAAGAACCACCTATACCAATCTTATGTGGAGCTGGGAGTGGGGGATTTCCTAGGAAGTATGCCCACCAGGAGAGGGAATATCCAAGGAATTTTTCACAGGGTTCTTCCTCAGGAAATATCCCCCGAGGAAAACCTTTTCAGGGAGACAAATTCCTATTCAACCTTAATGCACATGTAACTGTGTGCGCAAGTAATTACACATGCACTAAAACAACTGTGTTCTAACTCTTCCCAGTATAGATACCACAAGCTCAAACAAGTAACAGTTTCAGAAACTTCTCAGGGGGATGGCTGGTTTTGCAGACAGTAGAAAGGAAATATTTTATATTTTATCATTTCAGATTAAACTTGTCACAACTCAACTTCAAACACATTGGTTGCACATACAGCTTCCACAACACTTACTTCTACTGTTACTTCTCATTTTCTTCCTTTGTTTTATATGAGAAATTATTAAAACCACAGGCATATGAGGCAGAATGGCTGAGGAGAGGAGGACTGCAGTCCTCCACCCCATATGGGTAGTAAATTTGCTATTCTGAGGCAAAATACATGCTTTTATTTCAGGCACACTACTAATTTTTGGGGGAAAAGTATTCAGCCAACCCCACTTCCCCAACTGAATGTGGTCCCTTGCAACACCCCTTTTTAGAGGACAACCTTTATGCTGTCAATAGCATTTACGAGGTGTTTCACAGACATCACTGAACTGCACATATCTCATATTTTTGGACATTTTGCCTAACAAGTTTTCTTGGTACCACGTTAGTATCTGATGTTCTGCTGTCCAGGTATATCAGAGACTGTTTTACTGAACAGGTGCTGTGCCCATCAGCAAGGTATATGGAAATGTACACACAAATATTTGCAGGAAAAGCATTGACTTATGATATGGTTATTACATACATTCCTTAAACAGAAAATGCAGTCGCCCCAGTTTGAATTACTGTGCCCTGGTATCCTAATCAATGAATGGCTCGCTTTAATTATGAAACAATATGTTTGTTACTAAATTGTAAAATTCATCTAGAATAACTCCTTTCATAACTTTAAAGTTTCAGCATTTGTGTTTGCAAACAATGAAGGACACTTTTTACAAAACTAAAAAAAAGTTGTAAAATTTAGTAGTGATGGTTCTAAATGAATTTGAGGTGACAAACTACACACATACAACATACAAAACCTAGTACAATTTAAGTTGTGATGAAGGTTGGAGGGAGTGGATATTAACCTACCTAAAGATTACAGCATGACAACAGCCGTGGAGATCATTTCTATGGTAGCTGGAATTTTTTATCTAAATTAGCCTGCTTTTATAGTGTTTCCTAAGTAGTTGACGTTTTTGCAAAATTTGGCATCTGTCTAGTTCACGAAGCAGGGAGTGATTTATCCTCTCATATGAGATGAGTTTACTTCTTACTCATAGTTCATATTGAACGCTCCTTGGTATAAAGTGTACACAGTTTACTATGTTGTATAGACTTCAAATGGCTCTGTAAACCAATCAGCTATCTTGACAGATTTGTTTGTACCACTGCAGGAAAACCATGGAAACCAAACACTAAGGTAATGTTGATCCTGTATAAATCCAGATCCTGAATCTAAAGGCATAGGCTTAGGAAGCTGTTCTCGACTGGGTGATGAAGGAGTACATGTATTTTGTAATATTTGAGGAGCCTTCGATGCAATTTGCTGCAACACAGTGGGCAAATTTAAAGAAATTTACTGCAATATTCAACACTTTTTACACAGGGAACATAAAGGGATTTTCCCCCTTGAATTAAGGGGGAAAGCATACTTCAGCCCATCAAACTTTTGACAGGAAGCAGCATAAGTCCCCCCAGCTAGCCCCCCTACTTCCCACCTCAGTCACTTTCACCTTTCTATGGCATGAACCATGTAAGTATGTTATTAACGGCAGTTCATTTATCTACCCACATGCATGTTTATCACAGCACAGCTTCTTTCAAAGCATTATCCTGACTTTTCAAATATAATACACAAGTAACAAAGTGAGCTTGGGCCATGTGTAGCCAAAGCTATCAAAGATACCACTGCTTTGTAATACAAATGTTACACACAGTAATTACTCTTCGTTTAAGTTATCAAAAGAAAATGTTGAAACAGAACTTCCTTGTCTGATGGTCCTTCATGATAGCTTCAAAGCACTACATTCTGTGGTATCAGTTTAAAAGGAAAATGCAATCCCCCAAATTTGAAGAAGTGTATTTTGTCATCCTTATTCAGGAATGGATCTTATCAATCATGTAACACTACTTTGTTACTTATTTAATTCATGCAGAATAACCTCTTGGTTTACCTTCAATATTCCATGCTTTTGTACAGAAACACAAAGACTAGAGCACCAATGGTGCAGAAGCTCAAACCGAATAAATTTTAAAAAGCTAGTTAGAAAGCAATAGATGCATTGAGGTGTCAGTAATCCCAATACAAGGAAGTTCTAGTTTCTAGAAAGGTAATTGTCATATCTGGACAATTTTTTTTGCCAATTTTTTATAAAAGGGCCCATAGAGCCCAAATGGGACCCTGGACCCCAAATTCCTGTACAACCCAAATGGCCCATAAATTTTTCATAAAATGGCCCATAGAGCCCAAATGGGATCCTGGACCCCAAATTCCTGCACACCCCATATGGCCCATGACCCAAGAAACATTGTATCCAAGTTTCAATCCATCAAAGCATGTAGGAAGAGGTGCATTTTTGCCCATTTTTCATAAAATGGCCCACAGGGCCCAAATTGGACCATGGACCCCAAATTTCTGTACAACCTGAATAGCCCATGACCCAGAGAACCATCCATCAAAGCATGTACGAGGTGATACATTTGCCAATTTTTCATAAAATGGCCAATAGGGTCCAAATGGGACCTTGGACCCCAATTTCCTGTATAGCCAAAGGGACATGACCCTAGGAACATTGTGTCCAAGTTCAAGAAAATCCATCAAGGCATCCATCAAAGCCATCAAGGATGAGGTGCATTTTGAACAATTGAGGACAGACATGATAGAGTGACGTTGGCAGATCACAAAAGCTCAAACAGCTTATAGCTTT
>WURT03051914.1:4095-14229 GCA_009936505.3 Holothuria glaberrima
TTTAAACTATGGGAGGACGGACAACTAAAAGCCACATCTAGAATGATCAATAGCATTAGATTCTTTAAAAGTCTTCAGCTTACTTATTGTCAACCTTATATTATTTGTATTTAATATACTAAGGGAGGGGCAGTGCTGGTATTAACTCACAAGTTTTCCTTTGTAACTGATATCCCCATACTTCATTGGGAGAGGCCTCATAGAAAGTGTGAGTGTTAAGACCAGTCAGGTTTTGTTTTTCTTCTATTCACTTTATTCTAAGTAGTTATGTAATCGTACCCAAGCAGGGAAGATAAGTATTCAAGAACAGTGTAAATATTCTTATTATGTAAATAGCTTTGTGTCAATTCTAAATATTTTGTGCGTTTCCTTGCTCTTCAGTACTAGACTTTTAGGACCACCTTTGTTGGGAGGCTCATCCTAGTGACACAGTACTGTAGCTGCTTTGACTGATATTATTACATTGTCTATTTGCTACTGTATGTCCTCAAGACATGCATGATGCCTACACCTCTATATGTTACCATAGGTACTGTAATGTCATAAAAATATTTATGGTTTTTCAATTTGATACATATCTTGTGTAAGTTGTGTTATACTGTACACATTTACTTTCACTGTTCAACATACCTATGGCCACTTCTGAAAAGTGTTAGACCGATATCATCAACATGAGCTTTCTTTGATCCCAAATTATGATGAGAAGTAGATTCAGCCAATGCTTCTTCAACACCAATATTTTAGAAGTGAGCCTGCCACAAATACTGCAGCACATAAAACCGTATGCCATGCTGCACTGCACATAGGCTGTCATTGTCACATTTAATATGTGGGTACTGTACATACAAAACGTACGTTGTTGAATGAAGAACCCATTGATCACATTAATGTACACATACTTAAACATATAAATTTCTAGTAAATGAGCTGGCACTAAAGTACCAAGGAGTACTATTTTGTTTACATATAAAGTAGAATGATATTTACTGGCACCAGATATTGATTAAATACAAATTTAACTTCTTTTGAAGAGATGTGTGATATCAATAAGGTACCAGTATGAAACAAAAATTGTACTGGACAAAAGACTGATATGACTAATATTTGCTGAGACAAATATAATTTACCAATAATCAGTCCTACAGCAGCCAAGAATTAACTGGCTGTCTGATACTGGACAGTCCTCGTTTAATGAGCAGAACTTTTTTTCTGATCACTTAAGTATGGAAACAGGTACAACACAAAAGTAATGCCACTGTTTTTCCACAATTATTGAAATAACTACTGCACTGAATTCACACGATTCAGCCAAGTTGCCAAGCTAAAAATACCTGCAAATTTCTGAACAACACTGAGCAAATATTGTTCAAAACTGTGTCAAATAAAAGCCTGTATTTACCAAAGAAATACCCAGGTATTTTATCATCTGTTATGACGGCAGAGAAAATTCATCTTAAAATTAAGGGAACCCTTTGAAACACTGTCACAAGGAAGGTAGGAACTTAAAAAATGTGACAAAGCTTGTGACAAAGTTTATAAAGACTTCAATTTGCCTTTGCTACAGTGTGTAAGCATACTGTAGGCCACTAGTGTGAAACAAGTGTTTGCTGCCATCAGGATCATAAATCAGAGTAGTCTAGCAATGTGTTCAGCACATTTACCACAGAACGAAATGACAAAGGAAGGTAACAGTAGTTTCCCTTCCAAAATGTTACCATTATTGTCTAAACATGAAAAGGGTGGTACTATTAACCCTATGCTGAGACCATGTCCTATGCAAGTATTCCTTTCATAGACTACTGTGTTCCTACAGTGCTTCCTGTTGAAACATGCTTCTGTTTACAGTGCGTCCAATTGACACATGCCCATGTTTGGATAGGCTACAGTACATTAATAAAATATTCATTTCCCCTTGCACCACTACTGCTAATAGCTGCAGTGCATATACAAGTACAGCTCACCATCAACTGTTTCATCAAATATGGACTCTCAGAATGTGGTTATGCTTGAAACCAAATTTTGAAAATTGATGATGGAATTTTGAGACATTTTTTCCTGAAAAGCAGTGATCCTACTACAGGATTGCAAGAACCCACATTCTCCCTTACCACCCCTCTTCCATGTGTGCTTTTAGTTGTTAGGACATTTCTGGAAAGTACATTTTAAAATTAAATAATTTCTGTGTAGCCATGAGAAGCCCCATCTTGTTTTATGATGCTCTGGTGCAGGGATGCCACCAAGATTTGGCTGATAGGGTGCCAAGCTCCCTGACAGAGGAGGAAAGGACCAGGTAATCTGAAGTCATGACCAAGCAGACGAGTAACCTGACGGATATTAACAAATGTAAAATTCTGGTCTGCTTCAAAAGGGCCCCCATCTAAAGCTTTTTTGAAGGAGTTTTGAATATTTTTGGGTTGATAGTGAACAAAATTTGAAAATTTTGGGATTTCACTGCAGGAATTTGACAAATTTCTGGTAAGTATTTTTAAAAAATTGGAAAATTTGGGGGTTTTCTTGAATTTAAACTCCTTCTGAGCAAATACAAGTTAACCCCTGGGAGAACTGACGAAATCGAGGATTGCACTCACATTTTACAGTACTAAAGTTTTCCCTACAAAATTAGAAAATTTCCCCATTGGAAGGCCAGCATTTTCTAACAGGGAGGCCATGGCCCCCTGCCCCCACCTGGCACCCCCTGCAGTGGTAAAAAAGAATGAGAAGTTTAAAGTGAATTTTTGTAGGACAGACTACAGTCTCGTTCTAACAACCTTAGCTTGTCTACTACAGTTGTTCAAGAGATCAAATGTTTACAACAACTATGTAGTAAACATATTGTATTCAAGAACAGAACTGAACTCTGTCAAAGACCTCAAATCTACTTCCCTGGAACACAGGGCCTAATCAAGTAAATATAAACAGTATCTGCTGAATGTTTTCAAATTTCAGACTTCATCATCCATAGGGGGTTGAATTCAATTATCAGGAGAATTGAGCAATCCCCTTCAATTTAATCACCTGATATTGTGATGGATTCAAATAGTCAACTATAACATGTAGAAGCCACCGGCATATTTTTGTAAATAAAAAGTTTGTAGATTCGACTGCTTCATTTTCACAAACTCGAAATTGTATGCATATATGAGCACATACCACATTAAATCTGACAGATTGCCAACTCAAAATGCTGGTTTACCAATCAACAGGGAATTATTTTGGAAACTGCTTCAGGCAGGTATTAAAAATTCCTATAATATAAAATTGGTGTATACTTCAGAAGATGTACCAGATGCTTTCAGCACAAACACATTAGTTTGACATTCACTCTGTTATTATAATAAGATAATCTGTATGCCTAACCTGGGTTTCCGTATGTGGCTGCGAGCTACTGGATCTCGCTGGCATTTCCCTAAGAAGTTTCAAAATGTCAGGGGAAATACTATAACTTCCCATCTGAACGGCACAAGCAGATAACATAAAACCCTTCTCGTGTGTAAAAACAGAAGAGCTAAAATAAGTTAATTCTCAAGAGATTCCTTATTCACTGTGATTTTGCCAATTATTTGGCAGTTTTTTTTCAAATTCTCTGTTTTTTATCACTACATAATGGAAACTAATTCTCCCTTGTACCATCAAGGTATAATATGAGAGGGGGAGGTGTCTTATCCTGTGACACATCTTATCCTACCCTAATTCCCCCCCCCCCTCCTCCATCCTCCAGCCATTTCCCAATATACAAGTGGTATGCCATTGATCAAAAATAATTTCTTTTGTCCCCTCTCCTGCCCATTTCCCTCTATGCCCTTTTTAAAAGCCTGGTGCCACCACTCTCCCCGATTCACCAAGGGCTGGAGGCTGCTCCAGAAACAGTGCCTTAGAAGCAAAATTCAATGTTTGTACACAGCAGTACCACATGAACAATAGAAAGAGCCCAACAGATCAAAGAACTTTACAACAAGCATAACATTAGTACTATATATACTTTACCTTATTTGAATCAAAAACGTTGAAAACAAATCCCGCAAATTTCGTTGGATCACCATTTGGAAAGAACTGCTGGTATATGGTTTGAAACTCCTGAAAATTGGAAAAAAGGAAAGAAAATGATTTGTTTAGTACAGTACCACACTGAATGAAGGCTGGTAAATACACACATTATACTAACAAATCACACCACAAAAAAAACAAGTTTGTAAAATATACAGAATGGCATCTGACTGTTTTAAAGGGGGCTTTGTATGAAAACATCTTGCTAGTCACAGTATTTTCCATTATAACTATTTGAGTTTTTTTCTTACTCTAACTGAATACATGTGTCTAGTTCTCAGTACTAGTGAGAAAGACTTAACTTGTTCAAAGCATAGCTTTAAAAGGTTAAAATTATCACATCTGTATTTAAACTGTGGATAATACCTGTATACTGTGTATCTGTAGTAGAGGATTGCAGTGGGTGATGCAGTTTGTTGAAGATAGTATTCAGTTTATTATTAATATGTACACTAACTTTTTTGGACAGATTTCAGTGTTTTATGATACACTTTGCAAATCACTCCCACAGTAATTTCAGCAGAAATGTGTGCATATATTTATTATCCAATTCACAATTTATTAATACAACAGTTCCAAAGATCTATCTGCATACACATCTACAGCCAAGTTAATAATTCCACTAAGTTACTTCAGTTTGGGAATCAGCTCAAGGAAACAGCTCCCGTGGATTTGCTGCGTACCAAACTGTATTCCACAGTAAGTACTAAACTTCCTTTTATAAGTAGGACACTGTCTTGCACAGTAAGTGTTGCTCATGTCATCAGGTCAGTGAACAGTATGCTAACTGACATTACTTGAAAAGTCCTTGTGTGATATATGCCAATTAACTAGCAAAAACTAATTTCAGATGGTGACAAATATTAAAACTGCCTGAAATGGTGATTTACTGTATGAATGACCTAAAACAGGGCACACAACATAGTTCAATACAGTGTTCATCATGGATAAAACAAAGCTATAGTAATCAGTCCTGACTATAATGTTGCTGAAGTTTATGACACCTAGGGACTGAGTGACAGGAACTGGATTTACAGAGTGTTTACAATTCCTACTTACGCTGATAGAAAATGCATAGTGTAATGGCAAAATGAGCATGGAATCCAGTAATGTTTACCGTTGAATCTTTTCCTGTCATTTCCACCATTAGCCAATTGAGTTGACTTTGATTGTTGTAATCATGTACTGTACCATACATGGACAACTGCTTTCAATTGCTTTGTACAGCTTGCCTTGGTGTGCATTACAATGATTATTGGTACTTACATTATAACAAATGTAGCACTTACATAAAGTTACATTCAATATTTACACAATTTTCTTTACGTAAATACTGACAAAGCAAGATATGTTGCATATTAAACTTTCAGTTTCAGACTGTGCAGTCTATGAGAATCCTACTTGAGATCTGAAAATGTCAAAAGGTCAAAAGATGATCATCTGGTTTTCAAATAAATCACAGCTTCCACAAATGTCCCTAATCTAATAAAATAGGGTCAATAATGACACATGATGAAATAATCTAAACTACAATTATTCTGCATGACTATTCTAGATGTAAACTACAATTATCCTACAATGTCTTTCTAAATCTCTCCTCTTTCTGACTGTAATCTACTGAAGATGGATTGGTTTAGCAACAGTAGTTAACTGAATCTGATGGAGGTGCATTGTAGATCTCCCTGACTGCCTGCTAGCCTGATAACATAAAAAGTCGGTCAAGAAATCTAATTAAAGAGGTAACGAGAAACTTCACAGATTTCAATCTAGGCTAATTAGGACAATGACTCTCAAGCGTAATGCACACAAACGCTACATGTCAGACACTGTTTACTAAATCAAAAGAGGCTATGATCAAGTTTTGTCTGGTATTCATAGGCATTAAAGAACCAAGGAATACTAGGCAACATTTAGATGTAGTGAAGCTCTTAATAATTAGTATAAATATGCCTCCTAATCTTTAATACAATATTATGCCCATTTCACATTGGTAATATTGCCTTAATATGTCAGTCTGTTATTCCTCACAAACTAACAAATTGTCGTTTCATTCTCACCTACAGTAATACAGCATCTTTTCAGCAACCTCTGCAAAGGACTTACTCAGGTTTATCATCTAAGAGAGGGGGTCATGATTTAACAATGAACAACATAACTTGGAAGCAGCTTGAACTTACAATTTTCATATTGTACACAAACAAAATTCCTTTTTTTTTTTTTAAGACCATCACTTCACAGATATATAATGGTGTAAAAATACCTCGTTTACTCGATACTGCATATTCCCTTTCGTTTAATAGTGATCAGAATCCTACACTATTAATATGTTTCTTACTGTCTTTTTACAATATTTCTTTAAAAAATGCAGTGCTTAAAACATGGAGCACATACAGTAGACTTATATCTACCACACCAAATCTTTGTATCCATAGGTGCATCACAGTCTAGTAATGTACAATATCTTCATGATGAATGTTTAGATGCAAGTAGTACAGTCATTGTGATTAACATCCAGCAGAGAAGAAAATAGTCATATTAAGTGATGTCTACTGTACTGTATTTCAACTAGACATGACTGTACAGCTGTACCTTGACTCAACACAGTACTACTTATTGAGTAGGAAGAAGCAGTACTTTCAAGTTTACACAGAAATTTACTGACTACTTTGTAGCAACAGGACCTCCTAAGAAACAACTAAAATTCACATCATTGCAAGAGATTTCATGTTCAAATGCCAAACTTTCCTTTCAATTTCTACAATTTCCCTCCAAATTTTTACCAAACTTTGCCAGCAAGGAGCTTCCCATATTCATGATTTTAATACTGCACATATGATATTTTATACTTTACTGTGGCAGTCTTCATTTACATGTCATATGATATAAAAACAGAATACAAATTTTGACCAATTATGGCTCTTCTGTATTAGGCTAGCAGAAATGTGTAGCCACACCATGAAAAATTTTACTGATCCAGTATTGAATTGCAATCTGCTATCCTTCTGGGAAAATTGCCACACAAATGACTAAATGTTAAGCAATTCTTTGTTGCCGGCAAACTAATGTACCATTCCACTGATACTTTGATAAATAAATCACAAAACCACAGAACTTCTGTACAAATTTTGAGAACTAAATTATTCTTTGCACGAGGCGTTGTCAGGAGATAAAAATAAACATATGTGTGAAGACCAAAAGTATGATGTAATCTCTCATTTACTGTATCCCTGGAGGATGCTTTAATTCAGCACACTCTGAGACAACCTCTCAGCAAATCGAATCATCAGCGATGACAAACCACCACAACATCCCTGTGTGGATTAAGTATTATTTATGTGCAGTGATACAGTGTGAACAAACTGATACACTTTTGTATGTCTGGACAGATTCTACATATATACTGTATGTTAGATGCTTGTTCACATATTCCAGAATAAATTTATGTTTGCCAACTTGCTAAATTTATCCATTTTTTTGTTAAAGGAAAATAAAATATTGCTTTCTAAGTAGGTACATATGATAAAACAACAAATTATAAATAAGTAGCAGCAAACAGTTTTATTTTTGCTTGTTCTGTTCCAGAGATATGGCTATTTATTGCAATGACAGGGTGCCACCATAAAATATCTGACTTGAAGCAACTCTATACTGTCCTATCAAAGCTGCATTAGGACAAATCTGTAATGTATATCTTTGTTTTCTTTTTACCATTCTTTCATTTTAGGAAATGAAATAAAAAAAATTTGTGCATCCTTTCTAAAAATTTATGGCCTGAAGAAAAAACAGTTTAGACAAAAAATTGACAGCACCTATGGTATCAAAGAAATTATTGAGTCAGATTATTAAGAACTTCATAGCAAATGCATAATTTGTCGTGGCTCTATGACAACATAACAGGCTTGCTATACAAGTCATCATTTTTCGCAAATGGTAGCACCCTGTCATTGCAATAAACAGCTATATCTCTAGAACGGAACAAGCTAGAATAAAGCTGTTTGCTGCTACTTGTTTATAATTTGTTGCTTTATCAGGTCTACTTAGAAAGCAGTATTTCTTTGGCCTTAAGTATGAAATAACCAAAATCAATGGTTTCATCCTCAGCCATTTGGCCCTATTCTTAGCCAAATATTGCAAATTTGATAATTTTATCCAATTTAATAAACATTAAAAATGGTCATGTGGTTATAGACATAAATATTGGTCATTTGGTTGTGAAAAAACTTTCCTGTAATTATGTAGGTAAAGCAAATCTCGAATTAGCACATTTTGTATTTTTTGGGAGGAAAGTTTGATCAAGAAATGTGAATTTGACCTGGCAGCCCTGATCTGTAACAGCAATTTGAGCATCACATACTGTGCACTCATCACAAGATTCTTCAATGCATACTGTAAATTTATCATCACGAAAATTTCATCTTCATAGAGCTGACACTACCACTCCACATAGAGACCGATTGCATGGTCAGGTGGTCAGAGCATCCCACTTGCAGCTGGAAGGTCAGGGCTCCGAATCCTGGCCCGGTCATACCAAAGACTTAAAAAATGGAACATACTGCTATTGTGCTTGGTGCTCAGCATAAGCAATAGAGAAGGGAAAACAAGCCAGTGAGCCATAAGTGGAAAAAAGGCCGTAGCCGGCCTAACTTAAACCAATTGTTTAGACACGGAGCCATAAAACCTCATCTAACTAAAAACCAACCAACCGACCAACCAACCAACCAACCAACCAACTCCATATAGAACACTGTACAATCACAGTTTACACAATACTTTAATTCAATGTGTGCAAACCAGAAAAAGCAAAATTTCTTTAACCCTATATATTATAGAGACTGTTTTATGGTACACATTTACAATGAAATCTACCAAACTTAAATGCTCACACCCTCCCCCTTGGTGGAAATACATGCTATACTTATCAGTATGAATACATACTGTACTGTACATGTATAGTGCAGAATTGTCACCAACTTTCCATAAGGTCAAGCATTTAGTTATCAACTTTATCCCCTATCACAGTCAAGAAGTAACACCTGCACAATATAAAAATACTTTTTGCAATGTCCCCTTGACTCTTCGGCTAAGAGCCAAAGGGCAAAAACCAGTGATGCTCCCAAAAAGGTTCTACTCCCCAAAGGAGCTATGACCCCAAGGAACACTAAGACTTACAGTAAACTGGACCAACTTCTTGACCTTCAGACATTTACATCATGGGTCTGTCATGCATGCATAATCACTAACTTTGAGACTTACACACCTTCAAAGAATATAGTAGTAATAAGAATGATGCACAACGGTAGATTTGGTGCTATGTCAGAATGTGTACATGCAAGCAGATATGGGTCAATTTAAGGTTTCTTGTAAGTAGATCAGTTTTATTAAATGTGGCCGTTTTCAAGGTCTGTGGCCATGTAAATGTCATACCTCCTATTTGATGTAAAAAGCATTAAAAATGCTTAAAATAGCATACAATTCCCATCAAATCCATCAAAGTATTGACCATTTTAATAGACAATATTTTCTACCTAGGTCATGAATAAACCTAATCTATTGTATATATACATGCAAAGTTGTGGCATAGAGGGAGGGACTCGTGAGATATACACCTTATGTCATCCTTTGTTTGCTAAATCTCCATTCCAAGGACAGAGCTCTGTAATATTGGTATGCCCTGGGGGGTTTATCTTGGAAATTGACAATCAGTGCTTTGATAATTTACCAACATAATTACACACCAAACTAGAAACTAGCTAGGTAATTAATAGATATGGTTAACAAGAGAAACACAGACATGGTACAACACTTAAAATCCTAGATTTTTGCAAATAACTAATGAGCAATCTCAGAACTAAATTACTCTCTCTACTATTTTTGTTCCACCAGTCTTTATATGTAGACACTGTTATTAATTTAAAGGTATGGTGGCATCAGCGGTACTGTAATAATTGTGTTGAGAACTAAAATTTAAAAGAAATGAAACCATTAATATTTCTGACAGTTTACCACCTCTAGTCATCCATTACTGAGAATCCTGCATTCTGATTGGTTAAACACTGACCTGTTATTCTGCAACACACGGTCAGTAAATGT
>WURT03051925.1:0-14228 GCA_009936505.3 Holothuria glaberrima
AAAGAAAACAATTAGTTTATATGTCTGATGGATATCAAAGTAAATAGCAAAAAGGACACTTGTGGGCTGAATGTATGAGGACATTATATTATGGCCTTTCATTGTGAACTGTGTATTTCTATGTTATTTAGAGAAATAATGTGGCTTCAAGCATACAATTTTTTTGTGTCACATTTCCAAATAGTCAAACAATTGTTTTCAAATTTGCATTTAGATTTTGAAATAAAGATTGTTTTGTACTCATATGACTACCAATGAAATGACAGTTTAAGTTAAATTTTTCATGTATTATATTACCAACTTCAAATTGATAAGTATTAACCATTTTTGTTTTGCTCTGCCTGTCATCAGGTGAAGAATGTGCCCAATCATGGATATCTCTACAGGATCCCAATTGCATCACTTTTTGCAAAATGTGGAAAAGGAAAGAAGCTGTACTTTGAAGGGACAAAGTAAGATGTTTTGAGCCCATTTTACATTGAAGGGGATGTAGCATCCCCCAAACCAAAGAGTTGCTACCAAACATATTTAGGAATAGGTATAGAGTTCAAAATACAGTTGGTAACTGCACTTTGATCGACATTCATTCAAACAATACAGTTTCACTCTGGTTGTTCAACAATGACTTGTACAGTCAGTTGTGTTACCCATTAAGTTCACACACTGTCTTTGACAATATTGGATAGAGCAGTTTAAACTTAGTGCAGGCTTGTGGCTCTCTCTTAGAGGTGTATTAGACAGAAGGTTTGGTTTAAATTGGAGGAGGGGCTAGAAGTTAATAGGGAAAATTGCTACTGTCTGGAGGGAGATTAGAAAGCTTTCAATTGACCCAGTCCATTGAAATGAAACTAGTGTTTTTATGCTCGTCTCACCGAGGCATTTATTGGCTTGTAGCTGCTTGCAACTAGTTTCAAAGATGTCTGATCATAACCACCAGACAATAATTTTGTCACAATGAAGCATCATGCATTGTGTTGCATAATGTGGAAGAGTTTTGTGGTTTTCCTGTACTGCTGGTCACCACCCACTGTAATCTATAGTACTAGGGAAGATCATTTCAGTGATTTTACAAAGTCAATGTTTTTCCTCCAATGTAAGATAAACCAGGGCCATCAGTGGCTCTACAATATTTTATGGCACAAATATTTTGGAGTTGCTTAAATCTTTTTGATACATCAATGATCTGTAAAATATATTATAGATTATCTCTTTGAATAGATTTTGATCATGCATATTGGTCTTAGGCAAATATTTTTGTAAGATAAGGCGAACTCCCAAAGTTTACTTCATACCTACACATGATGAGTTTGAGGGGAATATAATGTCTGACAGAGAATCATACATGTCAAAACCATTTGATTAAATACAGAATTACCCAGGATAAGTTTTATGGAAATTCTCAGAGTTGAAAATATTGCCATCTTGTGATACTTAACTCAGAAGTGAAACTATTTTTCATATCAGGTGTTTTGTAGAATTTGAGAAACCTCACCATACAGATCCATCCTCTTATGGTTGTCCCATCCTCCCAGCTGTCTTCCATGCCTGTAAGATGAGGTAAGAGAGATATAAAGATGATGTAAATAATGGACTTATAGTGAGTACATAATCATAGTTATACTTTGGTACAGTTGCCTGTAGTGGTGCTCTTGGGAATGGAATTGTACTCATCAGGGTTCTATCCAAGTCAAGGTAAGTACCAGTTGGAGAGGAATGGAACTGTACTTATCAGGGTAGCCAGGCCAAGGTTAGTACCAACTGATTTAGTATCCATATGAAGTAGAAAGTAGATTTTCAGGTGAAGTCCTCTTTTTGAGTCCATTTTGAATCTTAGTAGCTCTCTAAATTGTATATTTTTAGGGAAACAAGTACTGTTAATCATTATTTCCCATACAAATAAAAGTAACTCAGTAATGTGCTGATCGAAAAACTACAAATTCTCACCAAGTACCGGTCTGCTGGTGGGTGTTCAAGTTGCTCTCAACTGGAGTCGCATGTTATAGCTACAACCCTAGTATGTCATTTCATTGTGCTCATGCTACAACTAATATCAATACAAATTTCATGAAATGATTGATTTATTTTATCCACTGTCTGTAAGTAAAACAACATGTATTAAAAGTGTAAAGTTTTGGTTTATTCTCCAGAAGTTGTGATTTCCCTGTTTAGAAAAACATTTTCTCATTTCTGGTTTTGTGGTTATCGTAATGCATATCTCAGACCAAATTCCATAATTAGAATCACACAATCAGTTTGGTTGCCCTTAATTGTATCATTACAGACAACTGAGAATGAACATGGAGATTGATGAATATCATATCGATACCAGTCAGCTACAAGCCCTGGAGGAAGCACAGGAAAGTCAGAGGCAGGTAAACAAGCTGAAGACGAACAGGTAAGAATATCAGGAGTGGGTGTGGTAATAGCAGGGGTGGGAAGATGGAGTGATTGAGAGCAATGGAGTGCTAAATTTATGAATACCTTGAAAACTGGAAGGAATATGAAAAAGACCTGTGTCCTAAACAGTTTGTGAAACATTTTCTGTCTTAAGCTGGAGAAGAACTTCCCCCCACCTTTCCCACTCTCCTCCCCTCTTCCACATATCTCTGAAGCTATTAAAAGATACTTTCCATGTTTTGGTATCTCTCCTTTAAAGTTATAGTCGTACAGTACAAATGTCTTCCAAAAGGAGCAATGTTTTTGTTCTTGTCATTGATTCTGATCAATCAGATTTGTCATGGTGGCCCTGAAATTTAATCACTCTTCAGTCGAAGGCCAGAAACAGTAACGTATAAAGCTAAGACAGTTACAGTTCAGTATCATTTTACTAGACTGAAATGAATAACATTTTTAAGAACATTTAAGCAGTTACAAATTAGTATTTATCTTGTAAGTTGCAGAATATTTGTTTTGAAAAATAAATATAAGTATGTGAATTGTCTTTATCAGAACTTCACTGTCTTGCACATACAATATATTTTGAAGGAACTATTTGTTTGTTGAGACAGAATTGAAGTTTCAATGGATCAGCTTGGAAAACCTAAACATGTGACTCTACCTGCAGCTGACCAACAGTGGACAGACCTCAAAGTAACAGAGGTGAGATGAAACTCTTATCATCTCAAAATAAATTCATATTAACAGCCATTAAATTTATGTTTGGTTACAGTACTATGGTTGACCATGAAGAAAAGACAAATTCAGTGTATACCTGATAAGTTATGAAAACTAATGTGATTGGTCGATGACACGTGTAGTCTAAGGAGATGATGACTGTTGTACAACAGAGTGATTGTAAAGGTACTCAACACATTTAGAGTCTGTCATTACATGAGATGAATGTTTAAAGAATGCCCACAAGCTGCTGTCTTTAATTCTTAGGAAGACAGCTCGTTGGGATATAAAGTTGCTTGGTGGGAGGTCCTTAGACTGCTAACTAATTATGCAGAGGCCACTCTGATTGGTCAGTGACATATGTAGATGCATAATATGTACTGTTGTACAGAAGAGTGGTAGAACAGAGTGACAACACTTAAAGATTCTCAAATTACATAAAGCTGCAAAGTAGATTGTATAGAAAGGGCTGGCAAGCTACCTAAGTGTCTTCAGTAGAAGATGATTGGCCTCAAAAAATGGCAGTGCTCATCCAGGAGTATGGAGGCATTGTTGAGATTATAGGAGGGGCTAAAAGTAAAGTTTGAATGAAGAATTTGAATCTTCTGCTTATGGGCATGTGGTGTGAAATTGTTATTGAGCAAAGTTTGCTGCATTGCATTAAGGCCCAGTCCCCATTTACAAATTAAATTTATTTGTTCACCTTTTTTTTTTGCATTAGGTAGTGGATGGCAACAGGTTCTGGGCAGTATACGCCAGCCAGGAGGTGCAGCGTCAGCTTGTCCAGATGATGAAACTGATTAACAAAACAGATCTGGCTAATCTTAAGGTACAAGACTTAATGAAAACAGGATTCATATGCAGCCCTTGAGAGGGTTTGAATTTGACTGTGTCATTTTCCAGGTCTTTAAATGCTTAAATTTTGTTCTTCCACGTAATATGATCTACAGAATAGTGCTTGCATTTCATTTCATTTGAAGAATACTTATCTACAATTTCTTTCGTTATTTGGTACAGCTATAAAAAGGGAAGTGAGTATAGTACTGTCATAGTAAAAAGTGCTGAAGAGACATTTTCAATTCTTGAGAAAGCTTGAAGGGTGCTGTTTGTTCTACAGAAAAGTGAAGAAATGGTGAAATTGTCTAATAGCTACTTATTGGCTAGCTTCTTCATTCTCAATGAGAAGTTCTTATTGGGACAAGGTTGATGCCAATATCGTTTTATTTGAAGATAGGTGGCTGCAGTAATATAAATAGGAAAGACATATTACTAAGTTGGTTTTCTCTCAGTATTGCAAATGGTGTTTTTATCCTAAAATTGTACTCAACAATATGTTTGTTAGTGAGGGTTTGAGCAGGAAGTACTTTCAGAATAATGTGAGTCTAAAGTAGGGTGTATCAAAAGACTTCTATATTGATAAGTTTGTTTTTATCTTACCTCCGGGGGTTACGTGTCATTCTACACCCTTTCTATGTCATTTTTACACCCCTGGTGATTCAAAGAAGTTGAAATTTAAATGGAAAATAAATTAAGATTGTAGGGGGTGTGTCCCCTGGTTAAATCACCCTCCTGCCATTCCTGATATGCTATTGTCATTCATCCCCCTCTCCCCCTTCCCCACTGTTTGCTCATCTACCCCTTCCCTGTTGCAGTCACATCTATTTACTGCTCATGAAACAAAATGTTGTTTCTCCTCAGGATTTACAGCAAAGACCAAGGGTTGGTCAGTATCTCTTAGCTCCCTTTTATGACACATCAGGAGAGTATTTCTACAGGGCTAGGGTAGAGAAGGTAATTGAAGACAGACCCCCTCTAGTGGAGGTAAGTCAGCTCTGCCAAACAAAGTGTTTACAAATTTGGTTTTTGTCTGAATATGAACTGTTGTGAAATGAAAAAAGATTGTATGAAGTATGTTATCATTCAGTTTGATGTACCTAGAAATTTTACTTCTTCATGCTCTGTGGTGTTTCTTATTGAACTACAATTGGTTATGAGGAGTACAAAGATATCTGTTCTGCCTGACCCTGTATGACTAAAAGAAACTTTGAGCTCCAGATGACTAGATAATTATGGAGTGGTATAAGTGCACAGACAGTTCAGTAGGATTGTACTGAATTGATCTGTGTACACAGTCTGTTGGGTACTAATATTCCCTCAGAAGCATTGTTTGTTACTGGTCAGGTTTTTTACCTTTGTGGATGGGCTGTATACACCAAAGTTTGCAATTTGCTTATTTACATGAGAAAGAATGAATCCTCTGCAGAATGAGTTCACTGTGAAGTTAAGCTTTAAGACAAAAGTAGTATTAAGACAGTAGAACATAATTTGTTGGTAGTCATCAAAATTGAAAACTGCTTAGAATGGCAAAGAAACATTCTTGATTACTCTGCATGCTGCTGCTGTGGCAGCTGCCAAGGATAGGTTAAGGTCTGGACTTACAACTTAGTATATAGGCTGTGGTGATCTTTCAAAGGGACAACCTTTGCAAAGACACTAAATGCAATTAGGTAGTGATGCAGAGATAACTTTTCTCCAACCATGCAAGTATTGGAAATAGTCTAGTCTATAGATTGGAAAAACACTCTTTTCAGTTAGAGGGCAAAGTCATAAAGCTGCAATGGGGAGTTATTACTACATACCTGCCCTTTTTGTCTCCTGAACACCAATAAGAAAAAGTCAGTCTCACCAGTACTTGTTCTCCAAGATCTAATTGATGGGGTCTTGGTAACCCTCCTTAACCTTCCTTGCCATGAATAAAACTAAACTAATCAATGTTCGGTTTGTTATTTAAGTTAGTCTTATTACCATCCATTCCAGGTGTTTTTCATGGATTATGGAAATGTATCAGTGGTTCCAGTCAGTAGACTGAAGGAGATATCAGAAAAACACCTAGAACTTCCATTTCAGGTATGTCAGCTCTTTTTTGCCATAACATTTTTTTGTTTTTAAATGCATATGTGTTTCTCACATTCATGGTAATGAAATAGCAGGGCTGTCTTAACCCCCCACCCCCACCCTCTGGCAGAAATCAATTTATGAATTTGTGACATTGGATAACCAATTTCTAATTTTGATGTTTGACTTGAATCATGTGTGACATGAAGAAAGGTTGCCATGTAGAATAGAACATATATAGAATATTTTTAGAAATAGTTATATAAATTTGCCTTTATGTCATGTGAAGAGCAAGTGTGCTTCCTTACACATGGCTATTAAGTGGTCAAAGTGAGGGGTGCAGCTAATGCACGTACAGTGTAGTGGTGTGTGTATAACTACATGCACATAGTTGTAGCATGCAGAAGATAATCTCACTGAATTGGTGTTTTAAAAGAAGTTAAGGATTATTGCATATGCCCCTTGACATAGCAATGACAATGCCTCTAACGGTAAAATGCACATAAAAGAAAAGGAGAAGCAAACATAAATAAAATGAAACAAAAACATGAAGAAAGAGAATTGGAGAAAATTCTTGTCATATTATTTCGTGACTTTTCAGATACTTTTAGGAAACAAACCAATTGAATAGATTTAGTATTCTTTTCATGAAAAGAAAACTTTGCTATACAGTATTTTATTTCTGCATGAACTGATGGATAATGTGAAGATATAGTATGCTGTCCCCTTAAAATAAATTGTCTGTAAGAAATGATAACAGGGTTGCAAACTTTGACAGATGATTGGAGTAAACATTTTTTGTGAATTAAGTTTGATGCAAAGAAGCTTGTTATCTCTTAAATAGGCAATCCAGTGTGTGCTTTGTAACATAAAACCATCCTCAAAGCTGCCCAAGAACCAGTGGCACCCAAAAGCAAGGGAATGGCTCACCTCCACCATACTGGAGGAAGCTATTCTTGCTAAGGTGAGGTTAAAGAAAATGTTTTCATTAGTTTACCGGAACTCTTCTATCTTTTAGAAGAATTGGGGAGGGGTAGTGGGGCTGCAGGCAGGTAGAGAGAGAGGGGGGATGAACGGCAAGGAAAAGGAAGGTAAAAATTTTGTGTATATTAATGGAATTTAGCTATCATCTTGTGGTCACATTACTTTTGAAAATTTTGTAATTCGCATTTATTGGTTGCCAAGATCCAGTAACTGAAAATATTTGAAATTTCCCTAGAAAAGATGTTATGACTGTATGCACGAAAGTCATATAAAAGGTCAAGTGGTAAAGTAAGCTGAGCCACTTAGACACAAATATTTACAGTGTCATTAAGAAATAAGACTTCTACACCTGTTCGCTGCCCCTCCACCTTCATTTTAACCTGGAAGCATATTTGCTGAGCAACATGGATTTTCTGCATTCTGTCTTGGCAAAAGATAGTAAATTAGGTTGGGGATTAGCAGTCTTCTTATGTTTGGTGTTTAATAATTCGCATCACTACTGGAATATGTTAAATGAATCATCATGCAACAACTCCATCATTAATACTTTCAACTCTTAAAAATTTATATCCAGCTTTTGAATGGTGAACACTTTTTTCCATACTTCCTTCAGATCTATTCAGTAGTAAGTGGAGTGCTTCATGTAGAAGTCTACCAGTGTGCTGTGATGGGACAGGAGATTGACCCACCTCTCTTTATTAACCAGCAAATGGTAGACAAAGGGTTTGCTGACTCTTGTGAGGAGTCCTATATCTCAAAGGTATGTCCATGGTTCTTGCAGCCTGCAAAACATTCACTTTCAAGGCCTAGAAATATGATGGAACCTTGTGAAAAAGACAGTCGTTGTGGAAATGTTACAGTATTTTGTGAAGAAATGTATTATTGTCTTGCTGTTTTGTTTTTCTCTCTCTTCGTTAGTCATGGAGAAGGTTGAACAGTTTCCATGCATGTTTAAATGAACTAGATGAAGGATTTTCCATAATTTGGTCGTCAATAGACCTTGAAAAATTCATCGAATTGTATTGTCTTTCGAGTACATGAACTCTGTGTTTAGCATTGAATTCTTCCATTGAATAACTGTTGTTGACAAATCATTATAAGAAAATATGGCTTATAGCCAAAATCATGTGAAAGAGATTTTTGTAGTTGGAAAGCTGCTTTGAAGGGGCAGGGAGGGGATAGGAGCTTCCCAGGAAGTTTTAGTAATAGGTGCATTTTACAGTCATTATTTTTTTAGCCACCAAAGGGCTTTGTGATCTCATCGTATAAAGATGTCTCATTTGTGCAACACTTTAATTTTTTGCTAGTGTTGTTGACAATTATTTCAAAATCCCATCTAGAGATTTGTTTGTAGTAACTCTGAAATGGTGGTTGGGAGTGGGGCATTTACATCCCAGATTCCTATAAAGTGAACTATAAATTTATTTTATGCTACCAAAGAAGGAACTTTTTAGACCCGAGAATGGACCATACTTGAGTGTAACTAATGAAGAAAATAATCAACTTTATTTTTCTAACAACAATTTAGTAACTTGGAGCAATAGACAGTATAAGAGAGCACATTGACAAAGGAAAATATTCCTAACTGTGCAGCTGGTTAGACTGGACACAGCTGATTTCATGCATAATAACTTTTGAATGTATATGGTAGAGTATTTCACATTTTGTAATATTCAGAGTTTTTTCATATTGCAAGAACACACACACATCTTTGTCCGTTGATTTAGTAAAAATTGGAATCTGCAAAATGTTTATTTTGTCATTCAGTGAAAAACACGATTTTGTTTTATGGAAAAAATTGTATTCTTTCTTCTGGAAATTGTAGATGTCTCATATTCAGAGAGAGGAGGAGACAACATGCCCATCCTTGGATCCTGGATGGATGGATGCATCAGTGCTATCTGACCCACAAAACCCTCTGAAGAACTTGAAGATCAAAGGACGGGTAAGGCATCATTAAAAGGGATTTAAAGAGACAGGAAGACTTTTCTTTTAAAGTAGTTCTTTTAGATGGGAAACAGTAGATAGCTCTTGGGTGAAAACTGTGCCCACTTAAGACCATGCAGGGCATTCACCTTTCACCTTCTTCCACACAGCCATAACACTGGTTCACCAAATTAGGCCAACAATTTGTCAGTCTTTCTGTTTTTCATGCCTTTTGTATGTTTACTATTCCACTGAACTACTATTTAAATAATATGCATAGACCTGAGAAGTAAATCTGTAAAGTAAAATTGTTATGAAAAGCATGTTCCATCCAAAATTTAGATGTGACAGACTACATAATGGAAACCATGAATTACTATTGAAACATTATTTTAGTTCTCATTTTACCTTCCAGGTGAGATTACATGGTCCATCCAGCCCTTATGAGGTGAACTTTTGTAGTATGACCAGGGTTGGAGGCATGAGGTGAGATATGATCTTTCATCAGAATCAGATGTGTCTTTCATTTTCCTTCCTGGAGGACTGCCTTTCACAGCAAACCTTCCATTGTACCTGCCCATAATGATTATTTAGTCTTATTAAGGGCAAAGGTCCAAGATATAAGATATTATTTAACATCTTGTTAATTCCTCTACATCTGATTGGAGGATTGGTGGTCACATGCCCATGGCTTGTTTGGCACTATTGCATGGTCATGTGTTATTCATCATGGGTTAGTCTAGAATAATGCACAGTGTCTGGCCCTAATCACTCCTTGAATCAAATTTTGACCAAAACCTGGCCTATTTAGGAAGTTGGGTGTCATTTAAAAAGGTGTCATAAAACAAATGATGTTTTCCATTTGTGTGATAGTGTGAATAATTTCATTTGTTGAAAGATGAACATTCTATTCAACTTATGAAATTATTCATACTATCACACTCATAAAAATTCATTATTTGTATACTATTACAGGGACAGAAACACTGCAGGATCACATTAGCTGTTAAACAACCATCTGACATCCGATGGCTGACCAGTACAGCATTTAGCTCAAATTTGTCTCTGCCTCTGTTGTTTGAGGGAATACAAACCTATACAGTCATACACCTTATTGCAAATAGCAATTTAAAAGGATTGTGGGAAAGAGCTTTGGTTTCACTATTTTTGGCCACAGTGAAATGGCATTTACAAAAACAACACACACCAAAACTCTGTCCCATAATCCTTTGTAATTCCCATTTCAAAAAGAGTCTGTACAGTTGTATTTTCATGTGTATTGTGTGTTTGTGTATATGTGTGTATGCTCTTACTTTGTGAACACTGTATGTCAAAGAGGTTTAATTAAAAAAGGTGTGATACTTGGTGGGACTGTATTTTTGGTAAAGTTTCATGGTCAACAAAGGTCAGAAAGTCGAAAATCAATACATTCAAGAAGTTACAAATCCTTCATTTAAGAGTTGACTTGCATAACCAAAATCTTCAAAATCTCAGTGCATATTTACACTCCAGTTTCATGTACTTCTGAGCACTAAAATAGGAATATATATTGTTAAATAATATATGTCTTCTTACTAAATATACATAAAAATTTTGTAATTGACAAAAGGGAAAAAAGAAATTATCTTGTTGTAAAAAAATGTTATTCAAGAGTGAAGCACATCTTAATCCATGAAACCTTACTTGTGAGGTCAGTATCGTAACTTTGTTCTTACAATGTTATCGGTAATGCAGAACAGTTCGAGTTGAGAGGGAGAGTGTCAACTCTGTAGCTTTGTGTACGGAACCACAGGAGAAGTACGAAAAGATGATGATTGCTGCTCACATCAGAATAAACAATGCAGGCAATGTACTATTGGTTAGGGATTCCACCATCATGCCAAACATCAGAGGTCTTCCAGCTCTCTGCTGTATGCTCTTTGCTCCTACTATGGAACTCAGGTGAGAGACTTGTTCACCGCTGGTTGCATTAGACATTAGTTTTAGAGTCTATTCCCTACAAATGCTATTTATTTCTGGTACCTTTGATCAGCGAGGTACATACAAAAAAGTGGAATTATAAAAAGCCTTTTGTTGTGGAAAACCTCTCCCAAACCAGTTTGGAAGAAGAAAAATGACCAGCTGATCGCATTTTGAAGTGTGAATCCTATTGTAGACTTGACACATTATTAATTTCAAAGGATTTTTCTTTTTTGTGGGTAAGAATTTCACTAGTATCATCCATGTATATATTTTATTGTGAGCAACTACTTAAATAACAGGATTACTTGTACAAGTTTTGGTTGTTAAACAATGCTGTACTGGGTATCTTGCTTAATTCAATGATGTGACTGTACTTTTCTCAAGAAATGTCTCTTTCACCCTTAATGATTCTTATCTATCTATAGCATAGAAGTAAAAGTAAGGCAGAATGCTGACAACGTGCATTGCTGCATGCTTAACCAGTTATGCCACGAAAATTGTGAGGGTGCTTCCGCTGTAAGGCAAAAAGCTGGTTGGCTGGAGTGTCTCCATACCTACATTGTGCATTCTGCTTTAGAAGTTATGTTATTTTATCCATTTTCGAAAGATTAGGAGTTATTTTCATAACAGGAATAAATCATGCTGCTAGAAGTGTCTTGTTTTATACTCCAAACTCGAAAACTTGTAGTTTTGTGCCATGGACTGGGGCAAAGGCAGCAAAGTGATGTGTGTATTACATCCCATTACTTTTTTGCCATAGAGAGAACCAAATCAATGGCTTCAATCTAGATTGCCACATGTCATTCTCCCTTACTTTAATTTCTATGATCTGTTGTGAATTTTGCAGGAGAGACAGAAAGAAGAGTCGTCTAACAGGTGCCCTCTGTGGCTTGGGTTGGGATCCTATTACCAAAGAGTCAGTATTGCCAGACCATGATATTGAAGTAAATTTTGACTCCAATGTCACCTTGCAGGACATAAAAGAGGTAAGTTTGCAATATACGATAAAAATATAAAAGTTGTTAGCATGCTGGTCATACTGTGAAGTCATGCTCCCTTCACAACATAAATTTTGCAATAGTTTTATTGGATTTGTCCTAATCCCCACACCTGTTACAGTTTCAATGATTTTTAACTTTTGAAAGAAAAATCTGTGAAATGTAATTGATGTTTGAGTATGAGTATGATGGTGCTGTTTATGTAACTGTGAGGTATATTTGTACTTCCTTTCAAAGATCAATGGTGCTCGGATTGGTATCAACCTTGCCCTAGCATCTCAAGACCAGGTCTCTTCTCAATATGGCGGGGTCAGGAGTATTCAGAAACAAGCCAGGGCCAAACTACTCAGGTTAAGGTTTCCATAATTTTGTGCTTTTCACTTGTGTTTAATGGTCAGGAAGCCACGTTGAATTGTTTTTTATTCAGTAGCATATCATTTTGTATCTCCTAAAGAAAATTCACCTAATGCAATGAGGCCATGCAACGTCATTTTGGAGGTAAACAATAAAGCGCATGGCATGCATGCAGTAGACTTCGCACAGGTGTGTAGTAGACTTTGGGGCGTATGCAATTGGTTAGCAAATCAGGTGTCTGCATTTATTGGTTTTACTTGCTATAATATGCGCTTGCCTCTAAACGAGGGAGCACTTTCTGTTCTGTGATGTCATTTGCATATGTGCTGTAAACTTCTTGTAGACACACTTTGCCTCCTCCACACCCATTTGGATATGCAGAATATTGTTTCATTCAAAGTCATAGATAGTGAACAGATGAGTGGCAAATGAGATGTGCTTATTACAGTTGTTACTAGGGCCAAGAAGGATGGGTGGGGGAGGGGTGGGGTGGGTGGGGACAGGTTAGTATTTCAGGCAGTACTGAAAAAGTATTCTTGAGATGATTGTATACAGTGCCTAGAAGCTATATTTTATCTTGATTACAGTATTATAAACAAGAGGAGGGATGCTATCGAGCCAACTGACTTCAGAAGACCATATGAATGGAACATGGTAAGCTCTCTTGATAAATTATACTCTCAGGCAGTTTACAGCATTTCTGGAATGCTTTTATTAATTTTTGCCAGTATGAACCTCTACAGATATTCTGGTTTAAGGCCCAACATATTCTGGTTAAAGGCCTAACAACTGCCACTCATTTTAAGATGTACTCATTTGTCTTAGGTATTTCATCTTCCAGTCAAAGCTTTGCTGCAAAAGATTTATACTAACATTACCAAAATGTTTAAGCCACCTATCAGCATAAACAAATATTTGATGTGTCTCTTAGGGCCAGTTTTGCCTGCGTTTATAGATCACTCGAAAGGTTCTGTTAGTTTCAGTTCTCAAAAGCCTTGCATAGGCCTTTACTTCTGGTATGATTCTCCTCTTACCTACCAAAGTCTTTGCAAACAATGACTTCTCAATACACCAGCCAAAAGCAGTAGCATATTAAGTGAACGTTATGTATACAGCTGTATCATAAGTTACCTTTAGCTTTCCAAGACAAATGAGCCAACGCTTGAAAAACACGGGGGCGGAGTGTGAATTCGCCCCCGAAATACTAAAAATCGCCCCTGAAAGTTCCGTGACGGGCGGAAAAAATACGAAAATTTGAGCAAATCGCCCCCGTATATTCCCAAGAACATTTGAGCTGAGAATGCTTCACCTTTGCCTCTGTTAAAAACTTAGTCAAATTTCTGATGAAAAATAACAAGGAAACATGACTTCTAAATACTCAAATGAGTCCGAATACCTGCTGATAATCGCTATTTGCACAAGCTTTTAAAACCTGTACGTCGGGATCTAGCGATCATGCATTTCACCATGCAGGCTGACCATTTTAATTAACCTTTTTCAAAAAACGAAACCAAGTATCAAATTTGCAGTCATTAATCATATGTTTGATATAGGGGCCTCAGCTAGGGCCAAGATGTACGCAAACACTGATACGCAAGGCCATTTCCGTGTTCTGTACAGAAGATCGAGTGAAACGTACGATGTAAGCACAGTAAAGTCACAGCATGTGTATAGGTCCATAATTGCATGCAATCACTATAACATTAGGTTACGCACCTGCTCTGCACAAAAGTTGACGTACATGGCAAGAACACTGAGCAAGGTACGGGAAATTAGATTATTTTTTTATCGCTGCTTGAACCGCTTAATTTCCAGTTGTTTCGTCATAGTTTGCAATAGTTATGGTGGGTGCTTTTATGTAAAACATGCATTTTAATTTGTGTGAAAGTAAAGTGTACTTTGTACTTTTTTGATTTATGCAATAACGATGTCTGAAATGTGACCCGATAAAGCTGTGCAAGAAAGTCCACGCTGCACCCAAACTCGTACTAGTTC
>WURT03051947.1:0-14227 GCA_009936505.3 Holothuria glaberrima
TTTCTTTCTTTCTTTCTTTCTTTCTTTCTTTCTTTCTTTCTTTCTTTCTTTCTTTCTTTCTTTCTTTCTTTCTTTGTTTCTTTCTTTCTTTCTTTCTTTCTTTCTTTCTTTCTCACAATTTGCAACAGTTTCACTTAAGGGAATACGTCTTGAAAATCGTAACTTTTCTCACTATTATTGCATCACCTTTTAGGTCAACACAGTCTCTCTTCTCTCTCGTTTGACATCATATATGAAAGAGGATACTACGTCAAACGAAGATATCACCTCTCAGCAGGTTATGCAAAATTCAAAGCTACTATCATATGGTCTGTCTAATCTGATATCCTCGCTACAAAATAACAATGAAATAACAGCAAACAACGACAACCTTATAGAAAATAAACAGGTTTGTTAATGCCATACTTTTAAATAAAAAGTTTAAAATATTTGCAAGGAATCACGTGTGCCTAATCATACGACAAATTGCGCTTTTATATGCTTTTGAGTCTCTCGTTGCGTATATAACAGGGTGTGGTACGGTGACGATGTTTGCTCAATCATAGACGTTTTTATAAACTTTTAACTAAAAGATTACTTCATGATTTATCTTTATTATGGGATATGCAATCATTTCCACGATTGTTTCGTAACATTACTAAACATTTCGAGGCCTTACCAGCTGCACAACATAGACTGCACGAGATATCCAGTACTAAATTCATGACAGCTACGATTTCTTCAATGGAGTTAAAAGAAAAGTGAGAGACCTTGCGAGACCAGTTTCGTTATTCTACCTTCTGTGACAGTTTACCACCACCCCACCTTTTTAAATGTTGAACATGCTCTGCTTAATACAAGGGCGTGGATCCATCTTCAAAAGTGGGGGGGACTTCACTATTTGCGAATCGCTGTCCTGGGGGAGGGGTATAAGGGGAGGAGTGTCGCCCTCAACCTCCCCTTTGAAGAAAAAATGAAATTGGAAGGTGTCTAAATGGCAAATGGTGCCATATTTGGGCGAAATTTAGTTTTTAATACGTAGTGTCAGTTCGAAATCACAGTTTTAGTTTTCATCATTTTTGAAAAAGTGGGGGGACTTTTCGGCGATGTCCCACCCTTCCAAAAAGTGAGGGGAACGCGTCCCCCGTCCCCCCCCCCCATGATCCACGCCCATGGCTAAATATGTCTCGTAAATCATGGATTATAAATTGAAACGCTCATTTCTTGTCAATTTCAATATTGCCTCATGAGGGATCTACGTACACGTGAATGCACTTACCATATACATGCATTTATATTTACCAGAAAAAGCGTGGCGTTATTATATCAGCCGTTAAATCCATAGAGACTATTCAAGACGTCCTTCTTACCAAAAAAGTACCAGGTGAGACGGCCACATCCATCACGACAGCGTCGTTTGTTCTCTCTGTGAGTAAACAAACTGCTGCGAAGCTCATCGGGTTGCAGGACATACCTTCCACCAAGAGTGGCTCGTTTCAGCTTCCAAATGACGTCACTTTCTATCAAAATGTGACATCAAACAACCAGACGAATAGGGTTATTGGTATACAGGTATTGTGACGTACTTAGCTATTGCATCAAATGCTTTTAGTACATAATCATACTGATATAAACCGATATAACAAAAACTATACCTTGTTAGTCTTTGATATTTTGTCATGACACATGCTGTTAAAACAGTGGTGTAGCCACGGAGGGCCTAGGCCCCCAAACTTCGGCCAGCCCCCCCCCCAAATATTTGAAGGTGATGTGTTAAATGTCTATTAAATATCACTGACGGATCAGGCCTATAATTTAAATTTCTATCTTTCTAAATTCCCACCCATTTCAAATTGTCAAACTTCCCGATCTAAACAGGTTAGTAAAACTCTAAGGCTATAGCAGGTTTCTCTTTCCAACCTTTATGAGGTTTGTGCGTCGACACCGGAAGTATTTTTCACAACGAGAAATGGATTTCTCTGTTTATTATAGGCTTAGCCATTATGCAGGGCTGACAATTCTAGACGAAAGCACAAGCTAACAAAAACTAGTCACGGGCTAGTCACGGCTGCTTGTAAGTGGAATATCTGTACTATTTGTATGTTCTTTAAAAAGAACCATTTAGAGTTGATTTTTATTCTGTCATTTAGCAAGCCAATTTCTGGTCGAAGCGGATAACTATAAAACTTTGCCCCTGCCTTTTTTACATTTCAAACACATCGCAGCTCTTGCCAAACTTTAATCCAGGGACGCACATCACTAATACTTACTTTGTGCTCAAACTAGCCCCTCTTATAAGCCTAAATGTACTAAAATTCAAAAGCATTACACTAGAAACTTTCCGTTCGAAACAGTTTCCCCGTGGCTTCTGAAATACTAAAACCCAGGAGCTTTCGGAGGCTTCGCCCCCCTGGACCTCCACCGGGGCGTTTCCCCTGGACCACACCAGGGGCTCTAAGGTGGGGCCCTGGACCCCACTCGTTTTGGGCTTCACCCTCTCGGTGCAAGCTACGCGTGCACAGTTTGCCCCCCCCCCCAAAAAAAAATTGCTCTGGCCCCCAGTTATGAATTTCTAGCTACGCCACTGTGTTAAAATATTAATAAAACAGACTGCAAATTCTTGTGTGTCTCAACTTGTACACTTGTTTATTTGGCAGTCTCAAACAGGATCCTAATTTGCAGTCAGTCCGTTTAAACTAACCCATCTTCACAAATTTACCTTAAAGTCCACTGTAGGAGCTCTCACAGAGTCAGAGAGGCAGCTTCCCCCAGGCTCCAGCTGACTCAAATCGATTGCTAGAGCTCTTTTCAGGTTTTTACTGGTTTTAGGCCTATTCAATAAAGGAAAATTTTCAAAGGCATTCAAATAAGACGTAAATTAGAAAATAATTCCAATACATCATTGTTTAGCCCTTAATTGCTAAACTTATCATTTTTATTGTTTAATTCATTCAACTTTAGAAAAATAACGACAATGTTTATCACACGCAGTGACAAAAAGGAAGATATTTATGAAGCGTTAAGGGCGTCGCTGTAAAATAACAAAGCTCTGTAAACAGATTATATTTAGTTTCTTGAAGAAATGACGTTTTCAGAAGTTTGTTAAATACATGAGGCGTGGATAACTCCAATTTGCCACTATATAGCCCAAAGTGTTATGACACGTTTCGGTTCTTTCAGGACCTCTATGTCAATTCAAAAAGAATGATATGAGTAGACAGAACAACGTACATATACAGAAGTAAATGTCAAGCCTATGACATGATACGAACAGTGAACGGACAATTTCCAACCTCCGTACCATTCAAGTTCCCACCCGGACAATTCCCAACACGTACAATTTCCCCGGACAATTTCAACCTATGACTCGAAAATTTTTTTTCTTTTTCCTCTAATATATGAGACGTGCCAGAAAATGTAGTGAATGAAGGAATGTTACATTTATATTTAATTCATATTTGCTATTACCATTGAAACGTATCTACACCGTTGTTTACATTACAGGTTACAGACATTCCTGTTAATCCATTTAATTCAAACTCTAGTGATAGTAACGTTGTAACAAGTGGAGTGATGGGACTCAAGCTAAAAACGAATGAGGATGAAATAACAGGTAGTTTTTTTAATTACTATTCTGGTGAGGGTCAATTCTTCCTTTCGAATAGTACTGTGAACGATGTTGAGAATTTTTACTAGTTGTACTCTCAAGGATCTCTATTTAGGCCATTTCGCCCCCTTCAGTGCCTTGTCTGGCTACGGGCCTGTGTAAAACCATTTGTTGAGTCATAAAGGAAATAAGTAATTTTCATATCACATGGATGTGTATCTTCAGGTTACAATTTTTACGAAGAATTTCAAAAATGTGATTTCATTTTGTGACACACAGTTTTACACAACTCATCGTATGGATTGCTAATGTCTTTCATACCATTTGTTCTTCCTCCTTTGGTATACAGTGTCTAACCTAGACGATAATTCAATTAGTGTCATCCTGCAACAGGCCTCAGTTGATCCAATTCCAGACGTGTTTTACCTGACTGCTGGTTCTGTAGTATCGTTAACAGTAAACGAGACTCGTACAAATTCACAAGGGCGTCCTCTACAATTGTCATTGATACCGTCAACCCTCATCTCTCCAATTACTGTGTGTTTGTTGAACGTTACTAATACGAATGTAAGTGATGGAATGGCTAAGACTTGCGTCGAGAACTTTAACCTTCCTCACACTAATGGATCAGTGATGTCAAGTCTGGAGGCAAATTATACCTGGATTGGAGATATTGTTCCACAAGGTTCGTTCATCAGTAAATTCTTTATTTAACGTCGATATAAATGGTTATCGATGCCATGAAGGTGCCAGTGGTTAAATGATTTTTTGCTATCCGGAGGACGAGGGCAATTTAGGAGTGGAGAGTTACCGCCCTTTTATTGTTGAATGTTTTTCTTGGTCAATATGCATCGCTCTATTTAGATCTGTAAAAACGGTCCAAGTGCAGCAATATTAGACACTGTAAGAAAAGGTTTTTTTTTCTTTTTGCCACAAAACTAATAACATGTCCTGAATTAAAAAAACATACGAAGTTATAGGTTAAGGATGTTTTGAGAATCTCGTAAACATTGAACCATAGATCTGGAAGACATACCTGCTACTCCTTGTTTGAATAGCAGGTATGTAAAAAATGCTAAATCGATCACCTCAGATGATTCATAGAATCGCGAAAATATTTATCCATATTGCGGCTACTCGGGATTGCAAGCCTTTGGCAGCACTTGGTACACACAGCTGATTGTTGTTGTTTTTTAAGTTTCAAGCCTTGTAGTTTTAACTTAGTCTTTATTTTTACCTTCCCATTAGGTGAACTCATTCACCTTCGGATAAAAGTTGGAGATGTACCAAATCCCAAAGAATGGTTCCAAAGTTCTTTAAATCTCTCCATTTATTCGTCCTCTCCCGCTTGCTTGTTCTGGGATGAAGTTGAGGAAAGTTGGAGCCACAAAGGCTGTGTAGTAAGTTTTTGTTTTCAACATTCTTTTGAAAGTCTGAGCCAATCATATTTTGAGTTCCCATCGCTTAAATGTATTTGACGGCGTAGAAGTAGTACTTTTTGAACAAGGAAGACACATTACTTGGATTTACATATCTTAAAGCTGAACTTTAAGATCTGCTATAAAAAAAAAATTAAGCTCCTTACAATACAAATATATCCATTTGTATAAGACAAAACAATGTTTATGCCACTTCAACCCCAATTTATCGTAGTGATTGATGTAAAAGTTTAACAAAGCAGTTCCTTTATAAATAATTTGATGATTCCTACCGGCCTTACCAATTTCAGCATTTTTTTTCCACAGCCGGGTCCCCTGTCAGATCCTTGGCAGAGCCATTGCCTGTGTAACCATCTGTCCTTCTTTGGTTCATCTATGTTGGTTCGTCCAAACAAGATTGATCTCATTGCAGATGCCAGACTGTTTCTGACATTCGTTAATAACCCTCTAGTAGTCTGCACTGTGGCGACTATCTTCTGTATCTATCTAGTAGCGATGGTATGGTCATACAGAAAGGATAAACAGGATCTAATAAAAGTAAGTAGCCTACATTTCCCCGGGCTCCGGGTGTTGAAGCGACGGAGTTTTACGTCCAGGGTGAGATATTTCCAGGGGTAGATATGTTGTGTAACTGTTGTTTGCTAAAACTGCTATGGGGGAATACCTTGTAGGGGGGCCCTAATCGATATAGGCGTAGGATGGTTGATAATCCAAAAACATGTACCTGGATAGCATTATTTTCAAGAAATAAGGCTCTCAAATAACAAATTCATTGCTTTGTAGCTCATTAATGATTAGTTGGTCCAAGCTTTCAAAATTACAAATAATGAGCTTTCATAACTCTTGTAATGTGTAATAATTTTAAGGAGAAGAGCTATTTCCAGAGTTTATTGATAAGACTGAATATCTAATAACCGTCAAAGCTATTTTCTGTCCCAGCCAAATTTACATGTTCCCTTTAACGTAAGAGTTACGTAAGAAACATAAAATTTTATCGTCAAGCAAGTAATATATAGCCAGCCACAGCAAGGGTAGGTAATGATTAATTGCTGGTAAAATGCACTTCTGCCAATATTTTCTTATTTATAAAACAGGCACAAATCACAATTCTAGATGACAACGATCCATTTGACCACTATCGCTATTTAGTGACAGTAGTGACTGGATGGCGTCGAGGGGCTAGTACCACAGCTAATGTTACACTGACACTGCAGGGAAGTAAAATGGAAAGTGATCCACATATTCTGTCCAAAAGCAGTCATAAGATATTACAGGCAGGTAGCCATGACACTTTCCTCTTGACGACCAAAAGCTCCCTAGGCGAGGTCTTTGGTATCAGACTGTGGCACAATAATGGCGGATCCCATCCAGAATGGTAGGCATTATAGGATAATTGTCGACTTGTTCTTAAAATAAATATGACAACTTTGACTGATAGTGAAATGCTTCTCTCAGGTAAGTAACTATCAAATGGTTTAAGTCAGTGATTTGTCATCATGTAATATGGCTGTATTCAATTGGACCATGCAAGGTAACGTCAGTGTAGGCACTGTTTGGCATAGAGCATGCGCAAGATGATATGCGTGGTTAGCGCTGGGACGATTTCATAAAGAACATAGACGAATTATAAATACAAACTGCTTTTCATTGTAACGACAGAGAGAGAGGGAGAGGGAGAGGGAGAGAGGGAGAGAGGGAGAGGGAGAGAGAGACCAGCCAGTCTGAGCATTGGTGTTATTTGTTTGTAAACATGAATGTGTCAGTGGTATATCGGATCATGAATTAACACTAAAAGATCCAATTTCAAATGTCCTGACAGTATTGATAGGAAGAAAGATACAAGATCCACCAGTCAAATGTCCCTCTCACCCCCCCCCCCAACAGTTATTACAGGAAGATTTTAAAAATGTATTTTTAATAACCCTATAGACATGAAGGGACCATTTCTAATTCTCTTTAATATTTGTACACGGATGTAATACTGTGCTGATATTTAAGAGTGTGAGACGATATTGAGGTCACTTTATAATTGCAGAAGGGCTTTGTGATTCTGACAAATCCTTCGGTCAACTTTTACCAAATTCGCGATAAATTATATATACGCAGTTAACCTACATGTAAATATACTTGTCCCCCATACCAATAGGTATATGATTACGTTTACATGTAAGTGTACGAACACGAATAAGCGGCCTTAAACCCTCTTCTGCTCAAACTCGTAGACCTTAACCCCCATGCCTACCCCAATCACAACCCCCTTCCGTTTGAAACTCTGGTTTCGTCACTACCTTACCAATAAGCATACACTCGATCGACAACGAATTAACAGCCAGGTGACAAGTTGTTGCTTGAATATTTTGACTATCTCAAATACCTGTCTCGATTTTAAAGGGATATAGCATATCCACAAACCAGGGAGTAGCTAGCGATTCCCTGCCAAAACATATTTAGGAATAGCCCTAGAGTTCTAAATACAGGTGATGATTGTACTTTGACTGACATTATTTCAAACAACTGCTCTACCCTGGTTGGTCAACAATGACTTGTACAGTCATTTGTGTTCCCGAGTAAGATCACGCACACACACCAACACACACACACACGCACACATACACACTTCTGTGACAATATTGCCTCAAGTAATTTAATTAATTCAGTGCAGGCTTCTGCTACTCTGTCTTGAAGGTCTGGACAGGTGGTTTAGTTTCAATTGGAGAATGGGCTTGAAATAAACTCAGTAGGGAGAATTGTTACTGTCTGAGGTGAGATTTTAGAGAGCCTCCAAGAAGCGTTAATGTGTAAGTGAAACCTTGTACTGGTTTTGAATAAGTTTGACAATTTTGACTGTGTGTTTTTTTCCTTACATAGTTGGTTTCTATTGAGGCACGCCTCTTTATGAGTAGGGAGACATGACTGATTGACCCAAAAATTTTATGTTGCTTTCAAGGTTTGTGAGGCACGTCAACGTCCATGACTTGGAAAGAGGTGCCCACTTCTTGTTCATCTGTAACTCTTGGCTGGCATCTACCATCGATGACGGTAAAATAGACAGAACCTTCAACATAGCCACACCGGCAGAACAAGGTCAATTTGGTAGCCTTTTCCTCTCTCAGACGTCCAACGACTTTCAAGACGAGCATCTTTGGTTTTCTGTCTTCACCCGTCCTCCCAGGAGTTCCTTTACCAGATGTCAGAGGGTTTCTTGTTGCTTTTCGTTACTGATGACGGCTATGATGACCAACATCATGTTCTACGGGATTCCCTCTGCTCCAGGAGAACAGGTGCTTGATTTTGGAGCATTACGCATCACTATGCAAGAAATCATCATTGGTGTCGAGGGAGCAATCATTGCATTTCCAATAAATCTGATAATTGTTTCCATATTCAGAAGAGCGCGTCCAGCAAGCCACCTTAATCCCTCAGATCTTTACAAAGTAGAAGGGAAAAGAAATTCTCAAAATGTTCAAAGTGTACCAGATTTGACTTCTGAGGAATATTTCTCGCCAATGGAAAGCACAGCGTCCAGCTTATCAGATGGACGAGATGTTCAAATTGACATTTCGGTTGGTAATGAAGAGCTAAGCAAGTGTAAAGGCTACTCCTGTTATGATGACGAGCTCCTTCAATGTCAAGGTTCTACCGCTGAGGAGGATACAAACTCCTTCATCAGTATCAAAGAAGAAAAGTTGAGCAAACACAATCGGTTGTTGTACTTAAAACTGATGTCCCTCGTAGAAGACCTTGAAAGTATGGATACAAGTTGCTTTTCATCAGAGATCGAGTACCAAAACAGCTTGAAAGAAGCAAGAGCCCTAGTCCTAACTGCTGTGTCAGTTGCAACCCCTAGCAGCACTTCCTACGATACTTCGGTAGAAGATAATGTAAACCAATCAGACAGCGTGGAGAAAGATGACTCGTGGTTCACTTGGCTGTGGAAGCAGCCTCAAACAGCAAGAAGAAAGGATAGAAGGAAAGGTAAGTATGATAACATCAACCACGTCAAGAACAAACTTAGCTCCTTTAATCTTCACTTCATAGGCATAGGAGATACTATTTTGGAAGGGCTAAAACTTTTTTCCCCAAGAAAACCTCTGTTGCCCGAAAAAATTTTCCGATGTGTTTCAAAATTTGCCCGAGAAATGGGTTCTCCCAAATTCAGGGAGGTTGCAGCCCCTTCGTCCCTGACTTGTACTCCCATGATTCACTTATATTGTTAAATAAAAACTTGTTTGATTCATCACAGATTCATTTTAGAATGAAAAATATCAAGTTATATCTTGTGTGTATTTGTGTATGGTTTTCAAAACTATTTTATGATTTTGGTGATTCAGTTTGTTGAATTGCCATAGTACACGAAAGTTTCGGTGCAGTTGATGTTACAAATATTGAACCGTTCACATTACAGGTTTGCCTCATTATTTTGTCTACATTGGATGGTTACTTTTGTGGACTACATACCTTACCTCAGCGTACGTCACCATGTTGTACGGTCTCAAGTACGGGAAGCAGCGCAGCCTTGACTGGCTAATATCACTTTTCATCTCTACATTTCAAAGTATTTTCATCACCCAACCTGTTAAGATCATCCTTTTTGCTGTGTTTCTTTCACTCATCTTCCGCCGATGGGATGTAGCAGACGATGGCGCTGATGAGCTAGAAGAACATACTATTGGTGAATATTTTTCGCTGAATATGCATGTTATTCAGGACACACAGAATACTTTTAACAGATTTATGCGACCGGTATGGCGCAAAGGAGCGTTCGTGTGCTGCAATAAGGGGTACATGTACAAATCGCTATCACCTGATCCAGTCATGATAACTCCCCTGGACAACTCCTCGTGACAGTTCCCACCCGGAAGATTTTCCCAGGGAAATTACTCACTCCGGGCAATTCCCACCGGTCAATTTCCCCCGATAATTCCCATACCCAGGTTGGGAATCGTCCAGGAAAATTATTCCGGGGCTCATCCGGGAACCGATCTCGTTTCCCTGATATCCTTTCGTATGCCTGTGATTAGGCCATAGTTTCGTTTCATTATTATATGTCGTATCAGGGACCATTTTTTTACCAATGTCATTTTTGGAAGTAGGCCTGAACGAATACGACTTCTAGACTCCCTCGTCCTCTCCTGTCTTCCCCTCCCCCTCCCCTTCCCCCTCCTCATTCCCCTTACAAAAATGAGAGCAGCGTCTCAAGCAGTTAAGTATATCATGAAAAGCATCAACGTTATAAAGTACATTAATTTAACAGTTTATTCATACGTAAAAGCAACGTGCATGGTTGAGTTGGACATTGTAAGTACAATTCAGTAAAACGTTATCTTTAAATTGCATCAAACACTCCTTTTCATCTAAGCAAAGGAGTTGCGCTAGGTTTTAAGGAGAAACAAAACTTGAACGCATGATATGTTACTTGACCTGTGAAAACACTCCTTGTAAAATTCATTAGGAAAATGCACAATGTCAATTCAGAAAGAATTCGTTGAGACTTGACCAGACTGTAAACTGTTGCGTTTTAAGTTTAAAATATTTTTAACTGACTCCCAGGCTTTGTATATATGATCTAATGGTTTCCCTCATTGAGACTTTATGGCAGGTAAAAGAATATTTTCTTTCATCCTTATACCAGGGAGGTGTACTAACACCTCCCTGCTTATACTTAAAACGTCCTGTTCCATTTGGAACCTACTTGAAAAGCAGGCACCTAACACGAACCTACAAATTTACGGTATTTGACTGGATTTGGTTAATTCATTCATATTTTTCCAAAATCATTGGCTAGATTCAGGATCGGTACCCAGTTGATCATATCCTTTATAGAGCTCACTTTTCATGATTTTACAGATAACGCCGAAAAAGTTCATGAAAAACTTGTAAAAGCAAAGAAAAATGATCTTCGTTACAAGCCCCCAACGGCAGACAATGTAGAGGGCCATCGAAAACTGAAGAAAGAAGAGAAACAGTTGTATGCTCTGCTTCAAGAGATCTTTGGCTACTTTCTGTTCATCTGGTTACTGATAATCATTACGTACAGTAGACGGGACCGGTATGCTTACTACATGACAAAGAATATCAAGAACCGATATTTTGAAGGAAATAAACTCTACAATTTGGTAAGGTGATACTTTGAAGTACTCCATATTATTTGATAACTGTTTTGAATTGTCTTGTTACTTCTGAAAATAGCTGAAACTTGGGATACATTTCTTTGCATCGACTTCGAAGGCGCATTTTTTTTTATCTCTAAGCTCGAACAAGGTAGGGTGACACTAACACTGCTAAATCGTTTTCTCATATGTTCCTCTGAATGCATGTGGTATGTAGAAGTAGGCCTACACTCCAAATGATTGAGACTACAAGTTACTCATTCGGAAGAACGGAGAGGGCATTAAAAAAAGTGGAGTGTGTTGGATATGAACAATTAAACTTTTTAGATGGCCGCTTACGTCTAAACTAGCCAGAGTCTCGACAAAGCTTTCTTCTACCATAGCTCAGTTCGTTCCTAATGTAAAGCGCCCTCGTTATGACCATTCAAGAAAGTGTCGATGCTTCGAGTCGATCACCAACCGGAGCAGTTAAAGAACGTACATTAGAAAGAAATTATTAAGAGCTAAAAAAGAAGATCCACGTATCCTATACTCATTTCAGAACAGGAACCCTGAAAGTGATGTCACCACTTCTCACTTCTTTTAACGGGGCGACTATTTTAGAGGGTGGGGCAGCGTTGCACGTGTCCCTCTGCTACTATCAGACTATTGGCTAAGTAGAGAAGTAACTGTTCGACAGTATTAGCCCAATTAGTTTCATAGCAGGGCTGTAACATCCGAGTCTCGAGTCCATTTTTGACAGACTCGGAATTGGCCCGGAATGGCCATGAAGTCACGGAATCGGAATTGACCCGGAATGGGGTCACCTGGACTCGGACTCGAGGACGATTCCAGTCGAGTCCACAAAAATGAAAGTTCCATTTATCTACCTAGGCAACATTACTAGTGCAAATAGTGAACAAACTGAATTAACGGGTCAGCTAGCGTATGAAATTGACTCCTGAAAAGTGCCCGTTTTCATCATTTGTAATTGTAAATAGTACAAAAAAAGTTACGTGATCCGTTACATTGTCCAATGGCCGGACTCGGAATTAGCCTGCACTTGGAAAATCTGGAATCGAAACTGGCTCGGAACTGGAGGGTACTGGACTCGGAATTGGCCCGGAATGGTAGCCGTTGGAATCGGAATTGGCCCAAAATTGGGTTAGGTGGACTCGGTTACAGCCCTGCCGCAGAGGCCTATGTCAAAAACGTACAAACATCATGTGCAATATCTGTTCTTTTCAGCCAGTCAAGAACGGGACCACACATGACAGACCCATGTCTGAGGGTTGAGAGGTTGCCCTTGCTGTCTTTTCGGGGACGTATGCTGTCCTTTCGGGAACGTAGCTCCTTTGTGGAGCAAAAATCCTTCGGGATTATTGTTTGATTTCGCCTCTTGGCTCTTCGACAGAGTCGAGGGGACTTTGAAGAAAAAACACTATTTTCTATTCGATGTCAAAGTTTTTTATCGTTTATCGAGCTTTTAATTTTTAGTTACGCTCAATAATGCTCAACTAAATTTTCTACAAGTCATTTACAGACAGATGGTAGATAATCTCTCAGGTGTACATAGACCACCCTAATCATGGACCAAACAGAGACCACCCGAAAACGAGGTTGTTTTTGGATGATCTCGGTGATCTTTGACTACTGATATGTCATGAGACCAACGTCATTTCGGTCTCGGGTTATTTGTCCGTTTCTTGCAGAAAACTGAATAAGCTGACGATTTAATTGGTTTAAATTTAATAGTATATAGTATTGATAATAATTCCTCGATCGGCGGTTGTTTAACTATACGACTCTAGGCGACTACAAAATGTGGTAGAAAGCCTATTGCTTATGAATTACAACTTCATGTCAGGTGACTAACCAACTCAACAATGTTGGTCAAATTTGGTTTATCTTAAAACGCTATTTCAGATGGGAAAACTGTAGATTGCTCTTGGATAAAAAAATGTATTTTTCGAGGCACACATTATCATTCCCCGCCGTAGCAGAATTCTAAAACCGTAGATAATAGTATATCTTTATAGGGGAGTAAGCTCTGGTCCACATGAATCCCCAACTTATGTTTTGTGCTCTTTCAGTTCATGGAGAAGAAACTATTTGTACTTTTCTTCCCATAAAACCTTGCTTTGGTTTTTTCGTGTTGGTAATGGTAGTCTGATAGATTCATAGGTTTGGGTGGTTTGGCTTACCCCCCAAACCGATACCGGTATGGCTATAGTGGTCTGAGCAAGGAGCTTCGTCAGTCACGGTGGCCTTGATTATGTCCAACGACTGGGTGGTCTGAACATCAAAATCTAGACGATAGAAGACCTATACTCCATACTTGTTTTCGCCCGTGATATCTACAGATTTGTTTTCAAAACAAATTTGTTACGTCTTGTCAGAGTATATATCAAAGTTTTCCCATACACCTGCTTTACCTTTAGTCATATCATTATCCCCTTTCTTGCAGAACCTCACCCACTTTTCTGGATTCTTTGTTTGGATCGAGGGAGCTGTTATTCCCAACATGTATGGTACTTCTCATTACGAAGCAGACACGCAGTCAAACTTAATTGGAGATATCAGAATTCGACAACTCAGAGTGAGACCAGGTATATGTCGCATTTTTAGCACAAGCTTTAAATGAAAATATGGAATAGGCTAATAGAAATGGAATATTCCTAAAAAGTAACCCCACTTTTTGTCACAGTCAAGATTTTAGTTGAAGACACGAATGGTATCGATCCATGTCAGTACCTCCAAACACATAATTTACTGCTTCAAAATAGCTGACCTCCAACCCGTACACAAATTAACTAAAACTAAATGCAGCGAGAGTTGGTGAGATGTGGGCATGTTGTAAGATTAATGTATCCAGCCTAACAAATATTGAGACTTTCAAGTGTGTATATTATATACTAACGGTAAAGGACGTACATATTCTCATGTGGCGACCCGCGCTCCATTTGCGGCGCTCGACGGGCACCTTTGAAAGGCCTTCCATGCATACATAGACTGAGAAGCCTAAATGATTGATATGAACAAGAGCCCAATGGGCACTATGGTTCCTTGCTAAATGTAATGAAACTGAGCCATGAGCACAGCATAAAAAAAAT
>WURT03051969.1:0-14225 GCA_009936505.3 Holothuria glaberrima
AAAATCCCTTCATCTAGGCTTCTAAACTGATGTGATGATGTTTTTATGTTTACAATGTGAAGCTAACTTTTGTGATACCGTATTACACCCGAATATTAAACTAGAGTGGCGCTATTGCGGAAAGAATTGTGGAGGCTTAAATGTCCTTTGGACATGTTTTGAGAGGACTACTAGTCTCCCAAAGTATATTCATTGTGTGGGGGTTTCAAAATTCTCAGTTAGTGACTGCTCTTTGAAAGGCATCAAAGTTTGAAAATTCAAAAAAAAAAAAAAAAAAAAAAAAGCAGAGTTGCTCACATTCCAAGCAACGTAAAGAGAGTGTTTGGATTCTAGAAATACTGGACTCGCTACTGTAGCAGATGGTAAGGTTATCACATTTTCAACCAAAAATTAACTTAAGGGGCAAGACTCTTTACTCTAAAGTACAATTTTACTGTGGGGTATCAAAATTCTCAGTTGGTGACTGCTCTTTGATTGACATCAAAGTTTGAAAATTCAAAAGATGCACAGCAGCTCACATCCCACACAATGCCGGGAGAGAGAGTGTTTGGATTACACTTTGTAGCCTTGTATAATGACTAGGACACGGCCTTGAATGGCAAAAGCAGTCGCTCCAAACTTATTTTGAAACAGCAGGTCAATCTCCCAAATTTCTTCTTATTTCTCTTCCAAGTATCTTCCATGATATTTCAGGACTTAAATATAGCGTATTCAAGGTAAACCAAGGAGTTAACGTAAATTTCACAATGTAGTGATAAAAATATCGTCACATGATTCTCAGGAGCCATTCATGAAATAGGGTAGACTTCTGCACTAATCCAAATTGGGGCGACTGCAATAAAATGGGTTTGTGTCTGCACAAGGAGGAGCTTTACCCAGTTATGGGAGGAGCTACAAGTTGCGCAGTTGAGAGGATTAGTATTGTCTGGGATGACGAGAATTGCACTTCCAAAACAGCCAACTTGTAAGCAGAACTTCACATTAATTAACACCGTATTGTACAATTAAGTTTCTCCTTTGTAGTCTCCTTTTCATGTGAATACAAGAGATGTATTGAAATTTTACACACTTAACATAAGGTACCCCACGAGAGACTCGTATTCACCGTCTAGGTGAAAAACACTTAGAAGAAAAACAAATACAACAAAGCATTGCTTGTCAATGAAAGGGATTGGCATTACTTTTACTTGTTTTAAATTCAGTTTTAGTTACAAATGTAAAAACTTAAATGGCTTACATCTCGAGTATCCCCACTTTTAGCCGCACCACTGTGACAGAAGGTTTCACCAACAATCTGAAATTTAGTTCCTGTTTTGCTTATCTTTTTTTATTTTTGGCTTACCACTTCTTTTGAGAATTATACCAGGGACTGATTTTCAGATTTCATTTCTGCAGGCTCGCTGTAACCTGATATGCCCTATCCATGAGGATTTTAAGCTTAAAGGTCACAAACAGTCGCCCCGAACTTATTTTGAAACAATAGCTAAATGTCAAAAATTTGTTCTTCTTTCTCTTCCATATACCTTTCATGATATTTTAGGACATAAATATTGCATATTCAAGGTAAACCGAGCAGTTGCTCCTCGTATATTTTACAATTGAGTGAGAAAAATACTGTCACACAATTCTCAAGAGCCATTCAGGAAATAGGATAGTCTACTATACAATTCTTTATTGGGGTGACTGCATTCTCCCTTTTAAAAGGGTTTAAGCAAAAATTTAATTTTCATATGTGAAAGAGGAACTAAATCTTCCCAATGTGGTGACACTTCCATTCAAATTGGACGTGTATTAGGCCTTGAGTTATCAGCAAATGAAGTTACTACATTTGTGACCCAAAGAGGGCTTGAGGCAAGCAGAAGTTGTATCACTTCCTCACATTGATAAGGAATGCTTTGTTTCCTTTGTTTTTTTTCAGTCTGTTATGTAATTTTTTGACCTCGGAAGTTAATTGGGATAGGACCTCCCCATGGGGGTTGTGAAGTGTGTAATTTTCCTATGCCTCTCATGCAATCACATTCCGATACACATGGGACTGTTGGGGAGAAAATTGATTGTAAAGTTAAAAGAAAAACAAAAGACTGTTCATTAATGTGAGGCTATGACGTCATATCTGCTTGCTTCAAGCTCACTTTGTGTTGAAAATGTGGAAACTTTAACTGCTGATATCTTGAGAACAACACATCAGATTCCAATGGAAATTGCACCAGATTGCTTAGAATAAGTACCCCATCAAAACTTGACTTGAGCTGAGACCCTTATTCTAATAGGTTAACATAAAGAATCCACTATTGCAACAGCAAGACAGCAGTTCATCAGCAAGTCGTACCCAAAATTGAACATTCCGAGAAGTTTTGATTCAGTCTACATTCCAGTAGCGGCGTTGCCGGGGGCAAAGGGGCCCGTGTCCCCAACGTTGGTTGTGCCCCGGTGAGCCCCCATGAGATTTCGAGTAATAAAAAAGCATGCTCATATGCCTGGATTATATATTAACATGGACAGGAGGACTCACAGCCACTTTTAAGTCAATCATGCGGATAAAATTACACAAAATGTTCTCACAATTTTGCAGCGCGCTTTGCACGCATCTATTTGTTGAACTATGTGTAGAAATGCCTTGATGGAGATATAACCCACAGCTTTCGTTTCAACATCTATTTTCAACAGCCACGAGACTACGGCGGCCCTTAGTCCTATCCCTTCAGTACATTTCCCACGTCGACTATCTTGTAGTCAGATTTATTTTATGTTTGAGAACTGTAAAAAATGTGGTTTTCGTTGTCTTTATCAATCAATACATATCCAATAAATAGGGGGATAACCAAATAGCTACAATCTCATAGGCCATGTTGGTTTATTTTGAATAACGGTTTCTTAAATTGGCAGGGAAAACTTTGCTCCCCTGAATCCTCATCGAGGCGGAGCCAAGCACCACACCAAGGGTTATAAAAGTGGTAATACCTTCAAATATAGTGTAAGGACTTACACAAAATTTTCAAAGATAACTAATACGAGAATTTTCTGCTCTCTTTGCGGGGGTCCCAGGGGTGGTCTCAGCGGACACCTGGCACCGGTTCTTACATTTATTGCACAGTGTCTGTATTTCTTTTGTTATTCCTTTATACATTATCTGTTAATTACTTAATAGCTACTTTCTAGTTTGGTGTTTAATGTGGATATTTTCAAAAAACTAAAGAGCAACTTTCAAAATTAACCCCTCAGGGCATTCCAGAATTACATCTGTCCTTGGAATGAAGGCTTAACTAACAAAGGATAACTTTACACCCAGTTGACAGGTCCCTCTCTGTACGTCACAAATTTGCATAAGTATCTCATGTTTATTCATGATGTAAGTAAAAAAAGTAATTGTCTTGTAAAATGGTCAATTTTTGATGGATGTTAATGGGAATTGCGGCTATTTTTATCATTTTTCATGCTTTTTGCACCAAATAGACAAGCTTCACATTTACATGTATACAGACCTTTAAGAAAATGCAAGGAAATATATTCATCTTATTTATTTGAAGGCACCCATAACCCAATTAACCACGTTCGATGGCTCCTTTTTTCCAAATTTTCCCGTCTTGCCCCGGATCAGCCCCTGAAGGTGCTCCGTAGATGCTGTAATGTCTGGATGTGAGGACACCCCTCAGAAGCATACTTGGAGATGGTTAAATGCTTCATTCTAATGGTCACAGTTTTGTAAATATCCCAGAGCCTTTGACTCTTCGCCCCTGGACCCCATTGGAGCGCATTGTTCCTTTGCCCCACCAGGTCCCTACGGTGAGCGTCCGGGCTCCAACGCCTACAGAGGAGCTTGGCGTTACCACAACTTCACCAGCGACGCTCTGGCCTAAATTTTGGTGCACCCCAGTGCCCCATTCCCACTTCAATGGCTACGCCTCTGCATTCCGGGGATTTTCCTCTGACTATCGCAATGTACCGAAATTGCCCTACAAGAACAAAGCATTCGACTATCCATAATTATCTGATAGATCTGAAAGCATACTAAACAGATTCCAAAAATAACTGTTTGGACCATCTTCTATTACAGTAGTAATAGAGAGCCCTTTGATGCTGCAGCAAGCTTGTCTTGTGGGTGAAGAGGAGGGATGTTAGGGGTTTGTATGGGGCTTTAGAAGACTTACTCCTCTCAAACTATCCTACAGCTTGAAATGAGACAGCTGCAATTCGAAATATATTGCTGCATATGATTAGTCCGAATAGTTTTACACGGCGATGTTGTAGGTTATCGTGAACTTTTCCGTGGCTGTGAGGGCAGATGCAGTTATGCGAAAAACAATGTATTTCTTATATTTTATAGTCTCTATGGCCCTATTGGCTCTAATTTTCAATGAAAAGAAAATTTGACTGCAAATTGAGATAAAGGCCTATGTCAAAACTGCGCAAGAAAACCTAGATTAAAAATTATTTTCCATTACATTGTTATGTAGAAAATATGTTGGAGATGAGATTTGCCACTCCATGAAATTGCTCTCTTATTTCAATAGCCTATACGGTCCCTTACTTGGTTCTTTCGAAGTACTACTTCTAGTCGTTCTTAAATTTCGTTTGAAAAAGCTGACAGGTTGATGATAAATTTAGGCAGAGCTATGTAACTGGGGAGTATTTACTTGACTCTTTACTGGTGTGAAAATGGCAGTACTGCTACTTCTGTTCACAAATCATGGAACATTTGTCTCGTTCCAACAGCAGAATGAAGACTGGTGCAACCCAAAACTCATCTCGTTTTGTAACCAGTTCCTTTTAGAATTGTAGCCGTTCCTGACATTTCAAAGCGCACTCAAATCCATTTAAACGGTTGAAAAAGTAGGCATGAACAGTTCTGGTGACATGCAACTAAAAAGAGCTGCTATTGTTCATCATTTAAAGAATGAAGCCCCCAAATGACAGATCCGCCGGAAGTATTTCAGTATCTTTTACCAATCTCAAGATATACCTCTTCAAAATTAAAGGCTTCTGATGTAACTCATTGCCTATGTAAAGATAATGATGAGTGTTGTACAGTGTTACTTTTTCTATTATTAACTCTTTATAAATTATGTCTTAATAACGTGCCAGCAATCTTACTTTGGTGAGTTATATTGACATTTTTCAAGGAGACAATTATTACTACCAAAATGAACCCCATGTTAAGACTGTACTTGAAATGAAGGTTAAAAAACAGAATAATAACATTAGCCATATTTGGACCATCTTTTCACACCAAATCCTCACATTTTGTTTTGTAATGTGTCAGATTCTAGTCTCGATACATGGATGATGCATATCATGCATGATATTCCTGTCACAACGTTAGGGTTTGGATGGAGAAATGAAATAAGGTTAGGACTAGAAGTCCGTTACAACTTCCATTACAATGGTAGAGATTCTAATACTAAGGAAATTACTGTCGGTGTCCCACAAGGCTCTATACTGGGACCTTTACTTTTTATACTATATATTAATGATATGTACAAATCGTCAAATCTACTTAAGTCTGTAATCTTTGCTGATGACACAACTGTCTATTGTCACAACTCTAATGTTAATGAAGCCATTCAAGTGGCATCTTTAGAATTAAACCGTGTAGCTGACTGGTTAACTGCTAACAAGTTATCGTTAAACCTTAATAAAACAAAGTTGTTGGGCTTTGACAAAAGCAGAGGAGATAATCCTCAATTCATCTTAAATTTCAAAGGTACCATAATAAAAAATTGTAATTTTACAATTTTTTTAGGTATAGCAATTGAAAGTAAGCTTTCTTGGAAGAATCACATAGACAATGTCGCAAAATACGTTTCCAGAATGGTTGGTGTTATGAATAGATAAAGATATCATCTTCCCAGCAAAATGTTGTTAACTATTGATAATTCTCTAATGTCTCACATCTTACCAACAGTATCTTAATATGGGGTAATTTCTCCCAAACTTAGATCGAGAAACTCTTTGTACTCAAAAAGCGGGCTGTCCATTTAATCTCAAATGTTCCACGTTACACCCACGCACTTCCGTATTTTTATAACTTTAATATTCTAACTTTAAAGGATCACTATAAATACAAGTTAGGCATCTTTCTATAAAGACACCAAAATGACTAACTTCCCCATGACTTAAATTCGTTTTTCCACCCAAACAGCTCTCATCATAACTATCCTACAAGAGGAAGAGATAATCTAAAACAACCTTTCACATGAACACGGTTTGCTCACTCTCACGTGAGAAGTTAAGGTGTACACCTCTGGAATTCCCTTGATATTTAATTACGAAATCCCCCAAATTTTAATTTGTTTAAGAAGTACTTCAAACAATTTCTGTTCTCCTCATATCTTTTTAATTTGTTTTTTGTGTATTATGAGTCTTAAATTCCTTACGATTCATTGCTGCACTTTTCTGTACATAGCTGCATGATGTTTTGTTTTATTTCTAAATGAAAATCTCTGGATTGGACCAGACTAGAAAAGCTTTAGCTTCATCTGGTTCCGTTTTTTTTTCTTTTGTTACGTACGGTAATTATTTGTCTGCATCTCATTTTGTATAAACAAGTGTATGTATTGCAATTGAAAAATGAAACGAAACGAAAAAATAGTCGAGACATACATATCATGCATGATATGATGTGTAGATTGGGTGTCTTATCATGGTAAGCTTAAGTTTATTCATAAAGTAAGGGTAATATAGAATTTACCATGGAAAATGGTCAATACGTAGTGAATTTCTATCGGAGTTGTAGCTACTTTCTGGATTTTCTTATGCTTTTTACATCAAGTAACAGTTTATGTAATTTTCATGCCACCAGACCTTTAACTGAGGGAATTCCATTGAGATGATAAAGGAACCAATAGCATATACAGGGTTTGGAGGGTAGGGGAGAGGAGACCTGTGATCACCGCTTCTGACATGGAGCAGGAGTTTAGAGGATCCTCGATTTTTGTAAAAGAAAACTAGAGCCAAATTCAAAATTGTCATGTTACTAGTTTTAAGTCGGTGCTATTGTTGAAAAATAATTTACTTTTAACCGATTACAAAATAAATCATGAATGAAACCTTGAAAGTCCTTATGAAATAGACTTTACTGAAACAAACTGTTTTGGTTAGATCATAACACGAAAGCATGAGACCCAGTGGCCAGGGCACTGATTCAGGAATTTTTGAGAGAGCCACAGTGAGGAACGAATGACAAGTTCATCTAAGGCTTGCGCTCTTTTTAACGGGTGGGGCCCAGGGGCACGGTTTACGGTTCCCAGTGATGTCCAAGGGAGCAAAGTTCCCGGGACTATCGCAAATATTAGATAAAATGAATGCAGCCAAAGTTAGCCACAATAGTTCTATTTGTCTCTTTGTTTCAACTAGGACGCCCTCGATATTGACACTTTCTGAGAGTTTTAGTCTCTTTTGGAGAAATTTAAAAATATACCCCTGTGTTGCAGGAAACTTTAACTTTCATTGAAGTTAGGAGACAGCTATTTGACATATCAAGCAAGTGGCTGTCAGCTGAAGAATTTTTCTTGTAATTTCAGCACAAGACAATGAATTGTTAGTTAATAGTCATTTATGAAAAAATATGCTACAAAACAGGTAGTCAGCATTTTGTCCATCTGTTGTCGTAGCAAATTAGGAGTTTATCAACTTGACCAGTAAGATTTTTGCCGTGATGGCTGAGAACAGCTTAAATAACAAGCCCGCAAATGCAGAACTTCCAGAAGCACGTCCATATGTAAGCTGTATATAAATTAGTTTGGTCTGGTTACATAGTCTGCATATATAGTCGTTAGTGTATATTGGGGGACAGGGCGAATTACACACTCATTCCTTCAACCAGCCACGTTCGTTAGCAGCAATGATATCCCGGGTGTATTGATTGTCGAATGACAATCCTATAGGTTAAGCTGTGGAGAATGGAGGGGCTGTAGGGTTCAAAGACTGCAAGAGCTACTAAAACAGTCGCAGTGGGTCGTTTTCGTCAATGGGGAAGATGGTACTCTTCACACTGATTTTGATACACCATGATTTTGTCAAATAATTGAGGCATACACGGCGAATGAAACTAATTTGTGATGCGTGTAACAACAAACGGCTGGTCCTTGGCAGAACAGTTGCACTAAAAAAGAATCTAGCCTGGCTGGAGTATTGGGAGATAATCTGATAAAGTGGACAAAATGCTAACGATCAGAAAGTGGCCCCTGCACGGGAGAGGGGCAGGGATGGGAAGGGGGTGCCCCTCAACGGATTTCCAATAATTTCCGAACTTAAAAAAACCTTAAAGACGTTTATCAATAGACTTTCTGTACGGGATAGGGTGTGTTTTCGACTGATTGGTGAGTATATAATAGTTCTTTCTATCGCAAAACTATCAAAAGTTTTGGCAAGTCCTTCGCAAACTGTCAAAATGTACGCTGGCTCTGCGGTTTAGCCGTTCTATCATTTTCATCATGTATATCGACTTAAACGTATTGACATTGTTCAACGATAAGGGGTTTCTAATGCAGAATTTTAGGGAACTTCGTGCGCAACTGCCACGATCTACTCATCATGCCTAATGACCGCTAGAACGATGGAAATATTTTTGGGAACAGTGACGCAGTCAGGAGTTGGTGATGGGGGGGGGGGACAGCAGATTATGTTCTAATCCCATCCCAGATACCCCTTCAAAATCATTGTAAATTGTGCGTCTATGCGCACCTACCATGGGTTGCACCCGCATTCAAACCTTCCTTCGTCTCCTCGTGCAGGCGCAGTTCGGGGGGGGGGGTCTAAGGGGAGGTGTCCCCTGAGCAATTCTTGTTCGTTTAAAGTGGTTTATATGCAATATGGTGCAATTTTTGGCAAAGTTTTCAACTGATCATATGTTGAAAGATGCTCATAATTCAGTGAGTTTTTGTTTTTGGCTGGGTGTGAGGGATATTGTGTTGTCTAAGTGGAGGGGTGACGACTCATCATCCCCTTGAGAAACTTTTGCTTATGTTAGGTGACTCATACGTAAAATGGTACTGTCTTTGGCAAGTGTTTGAACTACAGTAGATCGTTACAAATGTTCAATAATAAGTGATATTTTGGCCGTAGCATGGCACCCGTTCTACAAAAAAAAAAATGTATAACGACAAATACATACTTCCAATCTTTCACATCACGCTACAACTTATTACTGTGCTTCTCTCTGTTGCAACTCCCTGCTCCCTTGATGCGGGATCCCTACATAGGTTGGACACATACCTCATCTATTTTTCGGAAGAGTGAATTGGTCCGAATATTATTACCCAATTGTCATAAGATGTGGAGTGCGAACAGTTAAGAATGCGCTCGAAGTGCTCCGAAATTCTGCATTAAAGAGGCTTATTGAGTTGATTCACAGAATTCATGATTTTTTGTTACACCTTTTGAGATTTACTCACATCTTGATCAGTTGATGGTAAATGGTCAAACTAAGAGATTCTGCACATCTGACATAAAACTGAAATTGCAATAAAAGGGTAATTAATGATTAAAATCATTTATTGCAAATTCGTGACCAGACAATTTTTACCATTAGGCCGAGGTATTAATCATATGCAACCCCTGTCCACAAAAACTACAATTTCTCACATTTTTTGGTACCTATAGGAAGTGATACATGAGTAACCAGGCTAATTAGAAGCATTTTCCTGCAATGATTTCCTTTAAACCCATCAGAAAATAGTCGATATCAACTCAATGAGCCCCTTCAAAAATCATTTCCATGACAAAAATCACATTCAGACTATAAACCGGGAAACTCTGAGATGCCTAATAAACCTTATCTGCCTATCAGACGACGAGTCTTTTGCCTGGCCGTAATTTGTAAAAAGCTTCCATGTTTCTATGAAATATGTGTTTTCTTGAATCCCCCTGATTCGCATAATTTCACTTCTGTGCACTTCTGCAATCACTCTTCCGGAGAAGAACAATGGGCCTAAAACCCCTCACTGATGAATAGTGCGAACACGTTTGAGACGGTATTGATAGTATGGACAAAACATTCTCAAAGGGGAAAGGGATACCCTCCCTTTACACCCCTCCCGGAGGACGGCACAATGACTGTATGCATGGGAATCCCAGGGTACAAACTATCGTAGGAAAGCATATCACAGTTTGTACCGGCCATCTGGGTTTATGTAGGAAGCGTGACAACATTCTTAGCCCACCTCACCAAATCTGGCGGCGCTACCCTTATCAAGTGGATGTTTTATTGAGAATTTGAATATTCCTTCTAGTTTCTTGTTCTATACACTGTAACCTATAGAATAAAGAACCCTACATCTGAACCAAAGTCGAGCCTAACTTAGGGATATCTACAAAAATAAATTTTGAGTTCATTTAACTGTCTCTTCAATTGTTTTTCAATATCTGTGCTCTTTAGGCTACTTCTAGCATCTTAAGTTCATACCCTTTACAAAACGGAGGATGAGTGGGGTATACTAATCAAGTTCTCGTTCACAAGTGAAAGGATTGTTGGTGTTACCTCAACATACTCAGGATATCTCCTGCAAATTATGAGCACACAGATATGAATACGATTTTGACACAGATCATGGCATTATTTTCATAGTTCATAGGCCTACAGCTTCATCAACAGTATCTCTTAATATGCTTCGTAAAATGGGTGTAACACACTTTTATTATTATAAGCCAAATATGAAAGTAAGGTAAATGCGATAACAGCCTAAGCTTAGTTGCAACGTAAGCACATTGCAGTTGACACGTGGTCGTCAGTGATGGTGCAACAGAGTAAGGAAAAAAAAGGAAGGTGTTCATTTGCATAAATATAATTTGAAAGAATTCGATAAACTACCAATATGACCGAAAGAAACAACTTGGCAGCATCCGGCAATACGTATTGTTCGGGCATCAATAGTTGACACCTTCTGACATAACAAGTGTTAAATTTTCTCATAGCCGTATCCGCCATATTGAATCCGAGGTATACTTCTATGGTGATTCAAGCTGAGTATTGATTATAATGAGTCTAGTGTTATAACAATTGCAGAATACACCAACCCTTTGGTCTGTGTCCTGTTACTTTAATTTTCTCACTTGCTTGCAGTATAGGGTGTAGGACTACAGCTGAGGTAAAAATTGCTACATTAGTTAAAATTACGTTTTAGCATGTATCCTTAAACCTTAAGAACGAGATTGGAGTAGGTTCCACCTTTTGTTAAATGGCTGCTGTTTTTCTCGCCATGTTCTATCTTTTTCAGAAAATGTGCACTTGAAATACTTCTTTGGAAGCTTTCTACACTCCTTTGCAAGAGCTTCAACAGCTTCTCAAAAAAGACTGAGTGAAGGTGTGTTTTTGTGTGTTTTTGTGTGTTTGGGGGTTAGGTGGGATGACATTACCTAAAACTAAGTCAAATGCGACTCTCGAAGCTCTATAGCTAGCAGCGTAAGACTCCTGGGCCCTCCCAAAGTAGGTTAGGACAAGTGCCGGATTAAGCCTCGGCTGGCCCTAAGGCACATTGTTAACTTTGAGAGAATGGCCTGAAATTTTTAAGTTAGATGTCGGGCTCATAGAAATGGGCTCCAGTCCCCAGGAAAAAGATGAACTGGTTCAAGAACAAAATATTTAATACACAAAGGACATATTCAATGTAAAAAAATGTTTTTTTTTTATTTTATTAATGCCTATATACATTTTGTGTATGAATGTACGCAGGAAACTCGATACTTGTCACTTTGCTTTACAGTTTTCGAATACCACCTGTTTAGTACTAGTACGAATGCCACTCGCACAGTTCATATATATATATATATATATATATATATATATTTTAAAAATATGAAAAATGCCTAAATTTTTGTGGCCCGAATTTTTTGCTGGCCCTAAGGCACGTGCCTCGTCTGTCTAATGGTTAATCCAGCACTGGTTAGTGCCCTAGCTTGCAGGGCCTGGAAATTAGGGTTCTGGTGATCAGTGGTGTAATCGGAGGCATTTCGACTATTTTAATCTATTTAATGGCTATTTTAATAATTTTCGAGTTTTATTTTAGTGAAGCAGCTATTGTAAGCTATGGCATCACACATGTGCGTATTACCTGGTTATGGGTTCTGGAAAAATAGGTGGGAGTGGGAGAAAAGATATGATATCCCTCACATTCAAAAGTGAGGGGACGAGAATCCCGTCCCCTACCTGTTGAAGCCCATACTCTCTTGTATGTGTGATTCGCATAGAGAAGACATATGTAGAATAGCCATGCAAATGACTGAAAGAAAAAGCAACTGTCACAACGATCAAAATGGCCGTCATTTTAGTTTTGTGTTTGCATGCTAGACAAGTGACAAGGTGAACAAATACTTTCTGATATAGAATTCCCCTCCCCTAAGGGGTGCCAAATTTTGCTATCTTTAGCAAATCTTTGAACTGATCATATGTTGAAAAACACAATTTAGTGGATTTTTTTTTATGGAAGGTAGGTTAGATGCTAAATGGTGTCATCTTTGGAAACGTTTTAAACTGATCTATGTCGAAAAATTCTCTTAATTTAGTGAATTATTCTTATTTTCGTTAAGTCTATGTATGGTAAGTATTAGGTGTCTAAGTGGAAGGGTGAAACTTTTCCCCTTGAGGAATTTTAGTTTATATAAGGATTTTGATACTACAAGGTGCTTTATTTGGTAAAGCTTTTAAACTAATTACATGTTAAGAAATTACCGTTATTTAGTGATATTTGGGCTGTGGCATGGCATCTCTTTAATGCTGTTATCGCGCCATGAGACCATAGGACCTCATGGAAGCTCTGGCTGTCTGGGGTAATTACGAAATCGGAACTTTTGTATGATGCTTCTAACTGACATTCAAATGTCACTACAGGTAAGTTAGCTTAGGTTCACTTATTTTGAACGAGGATCCAAAAGAACAGCTTCCAGTTAGGAAAGACTGAAAGAGAAGAGAATGTATAACAAAAGGGGTTGATGATAAGTAAACATGTTTCATATTCTCTGTAAATGCACGTAATGACCCTTCAATAAACTTGTACAATGAGTTAGATCAGATTTAACGGCACATCAACACGAATGTGTTATATAGTGCCAACTTGTTAAAAAAGTAAAGTTTAAGTTAGGTTTCAAATACGGTTCAAGTTTCAAGTTCGGTTTAAAATACACTTCAAATACGGTGCAAGTCCTTCCCTTTAGTCGCCTCTTACGACAGGCGGGAAACACCGTGGGCATATTCTACAACCCCCAGCCCACAGGGGGCCCACTTGAGAAATGTACTTCAAAGCATGTAGATCCGCTTGTTGTATAAGATTGTAACATAATCGCCTCTTGATTGTTGGAAAAAGGGATTCGGATGGATGCATTGGACCCTATTAGACGGCGCCCCTGAGTGTAAACCATGACAAATGAGCCAGAAGTCTGCCGAAATTTTGCATTAAAGGTCATTTTAATTAGAAAAGTTGCACGCAGACTCTGCTCCTAGACACTATCCACTCGCTTACAAAATATACCTATTTATTAAGGGCGAGTCTTCTAATTTTCGAAAGCTTTCAATATTCATAAAATATTTCTTCCCCTGAGTACCCCTGTCCCATCCTTGCAATGCTGTGCTCCTTCGTAATGACCCCTATTCCTATGTACACGAACAATTGTAAAACCCTCACAGGCGAATAATGCGAATACTTTTTAGATGGTATGATTTTGGATGTGGTGAAACTAGAAGTGCGCGAAAAGTTTGGTAGTGTAAGAAGGATTTGCGAGATAGACTTTTGATAGTTTAGAAACGACTTGCAATAGAAAATTATTAAACTAGATCCACCACTCAGTCAGGAACACACCGTACACTAGTCCCTACAGGAATCTGTTGCTGAAAAGCCTTTTGGGTTCATTAAAAAATTCGAAAATTTCGGAAAGCGATTGGGAGCATACGCCTCTCATGCTCCCCGGGTCGGCGTCACTGCCCGTTATAACATATGCAGTAAACTTAAAGGGGCCCATTGAGTTGATGCTGATTATTTTGTGACAAGTTTAAAGTAAATCATGACATGACAATGTTTCTAATTAGCCTCATTACTCATGTATCGCTTCCTACAGTACAAAAATGCGAGAAATTCTAGTTTTTGTGGGCAGGGGTTGCATATGATTAAAAGAAGGGTCTAAGCTCAAATCAAGTTTTGATATATTAGAGGGGTACTTATGCTAAGCAATCTGGTGAAATTCCCATTGAAATCCAACGTGTGGTTCTCAAGATATTAGCAGATCAAGTTGTCACATTT